>JAFBJT010020084.1:0-12274 GCA_016785325.1 Chascanopsetta lugubris | reverse complement strand
GCCAAAAAAAAAAACCACCGGTAATTCACGTCCATTTTTTACATTTAAACAAATAAAACACTGTGTTATTCTTGTTAAGCATTGTTCTGATATTTACACAGAAAGATATTACAGGTGAACATTTTTTAATGTTTTTTTATTTAATCCGTTTAGGAACAAACAAATACATTGCAAACCTAGGTACATATCGTAAATGCTTTTTTTTTTTTTTAACGGTGCCTGTCACGCGGCTACCCTGAAATATAGCCTACTTTTATATCGGAACACATAACTACGTTGTACGCTATGGGTTGCTGATGCTTTTTTACTCAACAGTGCATGAACGGTATTCCAGTTTCTTCTAATAACTTAATAACTTAACTTCTTATAACTTATAACATATACCACATAGCGCATCCTACCAGAAAAAGTCACTCATCGCCTTCTTCATCCTCCTGCGCACTAAAACCATCAAACTCCTCTAATTCAGTGTCCGAATTAAACAGCCCCAGGATCTCATCACTCACTGCAGTCTCTTCGTTTTCGATGTCACTTGAGTGCACGCCGTCTTCTCCGCCGTCTCCTTCATCGCGCAGCAGCCCAGCTTTTCGGAACCCGTTGGTGATGGTTGATGTTTTGACACGACTCCACGCATTTAGGATCCACTGGCAGACTTGAGTTAAGGATGCTCTTCGCATGCGTCCTGTTTTGGTGAAGGATTTCTCGCCGCTTGTCATCCAAGTCTCCCACTCTTCGCGCAGTGCCTCTTTAAATGCCCGGTTAACGCTGATATCCAGTGGCTGTAGATACTTAGTGGTACCCCCAGGAATCACAGCTGGAGTTGAATTTGTGCTCTTGATGACAGCTTTCACTGAGTCTGTTATATGGGCCCTCATGCTGTCCATAACGAGCAATGCTTTTTTTCTGCGAAAAAAGCCTCCTGGTCGCTTTGAGTAGCACTCTCTGAGCCAATCCTTCATTAGGCTCTCCGTCATCCAACCTTTCTTATTGACCTTCACCACGATTTCCTTTGGGAATTTTTCCTTTGGTCAGCCGCTTAAAAATCACCATAGGTGGAAGCTTCAGTCCCGATGCTGCATAGCTCAGAACACAGGTAAAATGCGTTTTCTCGTGGCCGCTTGTTTTCAGTGTGACAGAGGAATCACCTTTTTTATTTACAGTCCGAGTGAGAGGCAGGTCAAACGTCAGCGGGACTTCATCCATATTTATTATTTCATCTGTCCCGATGGAGTTCTCCGCTATCTTTGTGTGAGTGAATGTGCGGAATGAAGTAAGGTTCTCCTCGAAGTCGGGAGGGAGCTGTTGACACAAGGTCGTGCGTGCCCTAACAGACAGGCTTTTCCGTTTCATAAATCTAAAACACCACGATGGCCCACCTTTAAAATCTTCTATTTTCATCTCGGTCGCGATTGCTTTAGCTTTCAGTCTGATTTGTACAGTTGAAACACCGCGGCCGCCTGCTCTCTGTGTGTTAACTCAGTCCTCCAGAAAGTTTTCGAGCTCGGGCCACCTGCTATGGTTACCTCTGAAAGCTTTGGTTGTCTTTTTGCACTGGCGCAGTTCCTCTTGTTGGCGCCTCCACCTTCTTACCATCGATTCATTTATGCCAAGATTACGGGCGGCAGCTCGATTTCCTTCTTCAACTGCCAGAGTGATCGCTTTTAACTTAAAAGCTGCATCATATGCTTTTCTCCTAGTATTTTCCATGTTGATAAGGTAGTACAAATGACTGATTTACAATAACGGATGTTGTGTTCAATCATGTAATTTCATTGGACCTCCGTGAACAACTCATTCATTCTACTGGACAACTGTTGCGGCGCGAAATGTTTTTTCCTCCACGGAAAAAAAAAAAGAAAAAGCCGCACCCTCCTATAAGCCGCTGTGTTTAAAGTGTAGAAAAAAAGTAGCGGCTTATTGTCCGGAATTTACGGTACTTAGAACCATTCGCATCCATTAGAGTAAATGGCTTTGGATCTCAAAGCTTCTCACATGATCGAGGGTGCAGACAAGGATGCTCATTATCACCACTGCTATTTGCGATAGCATTGAATCCCTGGCACAGCTCATAAGGGAAGATACACTAATAAAAGGTATCAAGATAAATGGTGAGGAACATAAATGTACACTTTACACAGATGACATCTTACTTTTCATGAAGGAACCAGAAACAATAATCACACATCTAAAAGATCTCATCGCCCACTATGCCATGTTGTCAGGATATAAAGTGAACATTCCAAAAACTGAAGCCATAGATTTGAATGAACAAATCTCAGCACAGACAAAAGGCGAAAGTGGATTTACATGGCGCAGGACTATGAAATAGCTTTAAGAATCACTATCTCGCATTCCCAAGAAGAGTTATACACCGCCAATAATAAGACAGTTCTAAAAAATATTTGCGGAGACCTGGAGTGGTGGACAGCCATACACTTATCAATGATTGGTCGCATTGAGGTCTTCAAAACAAAGATGGATATAAACATCTCATCATTCACATTTTAAAAATATGTGTATTGTTACTGAACACTCTTCGTAACATCTATTGCACGTCTGTCCGTCCTGGGAGTAGATCCCTCACTTGTGACTCTCCCTAAGGTTTCTACCTTTTCTTTTTTTCCCTGTTAAAAGGGTTTTTTCCCCTGGTAGTTTTCCTTACCCTTGCTGAGGGTCTAAGGACAGAGGATGTTACCCACCCTGTGAAGCCCTGTGAGACAAACTGTGATTTGTAAATTCGGGCTATATAAATAAACTTTGATTGATTGATTGATTGATTGAGTCCATACATATGTTGTTTTTGCCAAAGTTGCTGTATTTATTCTAAATGTTGCCTCTAGAAGTCCCAAAATCAGCATTTGACAAATCAAATAAATTAATATCAAAATTTATTAGGCTAGGGAAACGTCTGAGAATCAGATTGAAAACGATTCAAGCCCCAATGTCTGAAGGAGGCCTGGGCCCCCTAAATTTAAGATGTTACTTCTGGGCTGCACAGCTAAGGACTATGATTTCGTGGCTAGAGGACCAGGTTGACACAAGATGGGTAGGCGTTGAAAAGAGTCTCTGCTCCATCCCAATGGGGAGGCTGCCATTCTCACAAAAGCCCCAGGAAAAGATTGATATGGGAGAGTGGACAAAAAATACACTAAACATTTGGAAAATAATTCAGAATTTTCTAAATCTCCCTAAAAAAATCTCACCCTGATGGACAGTAGTAGTATAAAACATTTTCTGCCAGCCCAAGAGGACACCGGGATTAAAAGGTGGTCCCGATATGGACTCAGGCAGGTACACCAACTGTTTCATACGGGAGATCTTAAATCATTCGGACAACTCCAACAAAAGTTTAAACTACTACAAACGGAGTTCTTCATGTACTTACAAATGAGACATTTTCTCATAATGCCATGATCAATCAACAAAACTCCAAAATCCCTCGCAATTAGAAACATTTCTTCAAGAGATCCAAGTGAGTCGCCACTAAAAACAACTGATATTGGAGATTCATGTAATATTGTTGTCCCAACAGCCAAAGAATACCCTCCATATAAAAAACAAGTGGGAGTCTGAAATGGGCAGAACAATGGGAACAGGCATGTAAAGAAGCAAAGTCAGTGACTAATTCTGATATATGGAGAGTATTTAGGTGGAAAATCATATCTAGATAATTTAGGACACCTAAAATAACAGCAAAGTTTAATAAGTCAGGGATTGACAAATGTTGGAGGAATTGTTGACAATATATTGGTAATCACACCCATATTTTATGGACATGCCCAAAACTAAAGGAGTACTAGAATAATATCTTTGATGCTATGAAAGAAATCTTCAAGTCCGAGATACCAAAAGGCCCGCTAGTGGTTCGACTTGGGGTGCCACTCAAACATTTGGTCAGCAGAGACAAGGTATATCTACTGCAAATTCTGATGGCCGTGGCTTTAAAAGGCATCATATTTAGATGGTTAAAACCAGAGCCTCCATCCTACAACATATGGATTCAGAGGGTACGGGAGTTATATGTGATGGAAAAGATTACATATGCTCTGCTGCTTCAAAAACAATTGTTTTTTAAGAGATGGGCCCCGATAATGCCACTGATACTGCAATGAAGTGGAGAGGGGACATGTACATGAATTGTGTTTTTGGAATCCCTGTGTCACTGGTTCAGAGGGACGGTTAGTAGGGTGGTGACGTGTATTTACGGTTGTATGTATATGTGAATTTATGTGTATATGTATGTAAATGTGTGTATATATGAGTGAATGCAGGGGAGTATGCATGTATATGTGTTTTTGAAATCTATTAACTTTATTATTATTATTTTACCTTTTATTTGTTTTTAATTTACATTTTTAAATTTTTAAATTTTATTTATCTTTTTATTTTCCATTTGCTATTTTTGGTACCTTATATGGGATGTGAAAATGTGATGTGAATGTATAAAGTTACAAACACAATTTAACAGTAACAATCTAAAGGGTCTAAAAATCAGAATTAAAATGAAAAGAATTGTGTGACAGATTCCAAGTTGAACAAAATGAAAACACAACATTTAACATTTGTAATCTAAGTAATGCTTTATACATTGTAAAACTGATTATGAAAGAAAGACTTTGTAAATGGAGCAGATTTTTATTGTAACACATTTTAGTTATGAAACTCTTGAAGTAACAAAGTCTAAAGATTCTAAATGCGAGGAAGTAAAATCCTAAACTAGTGAAAATGTCAAACATGAAACATGGTAAAAAGTAAAAGAAGTAACTTGGGTGATTTGATTTCTCTGCTCCAGCAATGACAAAGACAGGTCATATGACAATGGTCATATGACACGGGTCACATGACACACATCACGGTCTGTAACAGATTACAACAGTAACTGGTCACAGGTTGTAACTACAAGTGACTGAATGTGGTCAAACATAAAGGCACAGATAACATTGGTTCCTCTCAGTGGAAATAAAGTACTTAGTTACTTTAGTTACAAAAGGTAATGAATAGTTTATGATCTCAGACAGTGTTGATACGACAGGCTGTTGTTCCTCTTTACTTCCTCTGGTCGGCGATATCGAGCACGGCTGAGGCGGCATCCTTGGCATTCTGCAGTAGTGTGCACACTCTCTGACGTGTCTGAAACACAAAGGAGGACTATGACGCTCTGGTGGTCAAACTGAGGAATGACAGGCAAAGATCAAAGACTCACAGCAGTTGAGAAGTCATCGTCTGTGATGTCACTCAGGTTAATCATCACATTGTAATAAGCTCCATACACCGCTACCTCTAGAGCCTTCGCCGCCACCTGGTCACACAAGCATGACATCACACTGACAAGCGAAAACTTGATTGGCTGATTGTTTTGACCTGAGCCTCACCTGAATGTCAGATTTACAGGCCACATTGCCATGAACGACCATTTCCTGTAGAGATGGCCAGAGGACGTTGATCCTCTCAGCCAGAGACAACGGAACGCTGACGGCTTGCTGAAGACCATCCTGCAGCGCCAACTCTCTCCTGACAACACACACTCACACGATCAAAACAACACACAAACAAATAAACGCTATATAAACAGGAGACAATATTTTCAAACCTTCGAACTTCCTCTTTCGTCGTCTTCGGCATCTTCAGGGCCGCCTGAAACAAACGTTTACACACTTTACGTATGATGTTAGCATGACCTGTAGCCTGTCTGTGGCGTGATGTTAGCATAACTGTAGCCTGTGTGATGTGATGTTAGCTCGTGGTTACCATGTAGGCATTGAAGGCATTGGAGTCAGCATCAACCATGGGCAGCAGATCGTTCATGGCGTCATGAAACGGAGGAATCAGTTGCCTCATGATGGCGTCCAGTTTCTCAAACTGTCTCTTTCCATATGTCATGTGACCCACCATTGCTCCGAGTGCTGCTCCCTGCAGGACAAACAGCACAGCGTGTGACTGACAGTCACAGTCATAGTCCCAGATGTCTCACTCTGTCCTGCTGTTTGTTACCATGGCAGCAATGGCTGCCGACACAGATCCTCCACCAGGGGCCGCTGTCCGAGCCCCCACCCTCTGGACAAACTGATGCAGGGGCAGAGACACGAGTCGAGGCTCGACCTCTGACCTCATCATGTACCTAGAAACACACACACACACGCACACACACACACACACACACACACACACACACACGCACACTCACAGACAGACACACAGACAATGTTGATCAGATCATCTGTTAAAATAAAGGTTTCATCACTGAATGGATACTTCCTATTTGTTGACAGAGGGGGTGTGGCTTCCATGTGGCTCAAACTCACTCTATGATTCGCTCCTTGGGGTTGAATGGACCCAGTGACTCCAGGCCAAGTTTACTGATCACCTGACCACACACACACATACGCATACACACACACACACACACACACACACACACACACACACACACACACACGCTGTGATCACATGACTTGAAGCCAACAGTGAGACAGTTGCTGTGACAACAGTTGTGCTGACCAGGCGGACTTTGTGCTCCTCTTCCATGACAAACAGTTGGTCTCTCTGAATGTAGAAGTGGGCAGAGTCTAGCAGCGCTTTCAGAGGGACAAGGCCAATGATCTGCGACCCAACCACCGGCAGCTTCAGGTTCTGACACAAACACGACGTCTCTGTCAAAGCTAAAGCTAACTGACACTACCATATCAACTGACATTGACCTCTGACCTCAGCGCCCTGGCACACCAACTGGTAGACGGCATGTAGCGGCGTCACCTCATAGTCCAAGATGTTGGTAGACACCTGGGCAATGTTGGACTCATCCAGGTACCAGCCCATCCCCTGCACCTTCTTCAGGAGCCCGGGCTTAGAGAGAGAGAGAGAAGAGAGAGAGAGAGGAAGACAAAGACATTAGAGAGATTAGTCAGAAGACACTGGTCAGTGAGATGAGACTCCCAGCATGCACCTGGTCTTTGCTCCGCCCCTGCTCCCTGATGTCCAGAGCTATTCGATGAGCTTGCTCTTTGGTGGCGATGAGGTTCACATTGTAGGCGATGAGGAACTTGCGGGCACCAGTTACTGTGGCGCCCCAAGATGGTACAAAGTCTGAGGGGCCAAAGTCAGGCATCCAATCATCTTGCTTCAACTAGACCACAGAACAATAGATTGTGACAAGTGTCAGAATCACGTGAGGATCTTTGTTGAGGATGCTCTGCTCGATGTGATTACATGAAGATAACTCCATTGTTTTACCTTCTCAGGTAAAGCTTCATACTCTCCTGCCCTGAGAGCGGGAAGACTCCGCCTCGTCTCTCGTCTCGCCGCTTCTCCGTACAGATACACTGAAACAGGAAACAGAAAGTCACAATTTTAATGTTGACCAACAATACAAAAATATATGTATCTGAGCACTTAGATCATGTGTAACCTCAAACAGTTTAAACTTTAAAATGAATGAAGTTTGCAAAACAAAATTAATCAACAACTTGCTATTGTTATTTGTTTTTTTATCATTTTGATTTTGCATCATATGATCTGTGTTTCCAGACGATGGATGTGCTCAAAATCACATGAACGTCTCTGGATCATTCAAAAGTGGAAGCAAATCATGTTTTCAGGAATGATCTCAGGTAGGTGCTCCACAGCGCCCCCATAGTACAGTACCTCCATTTCCTTCACTCAATCATCTCCACAAGAAGAACAACATGTTGAACATACACAGTCATTCAAATTTGATATATTGATCAAATGTTTGTATTTGATGTATATAATAATCTTATAACAGAATAAGGATTGTGTTTGTTTACCGGGGATATGGAGCATCTCGGCCAGTCTCTGTCCAAACATGTTGGCACAGCGCACACAGTCGTCCATGGTGACGTTCTGGACGGGGATGAAGGGACACACATCCAGCGCCCCAGTCCGAGGATGTTCACCTACACACACACACACACACACATTAACACTTCCTGTCTTCCTGTGGTGTGACGGGTGGAGGTGTACTCCCTCACCTGAGTGTCGGTTCATGTCGATGAGGCTGAAGGCCTGACGGGCAGCGTTCAGCGCCCCCTCCACCACTGCCTCAGGGGAGCCCACGAAGGTGTAAACGGTGCGGTTGGTGGAGGCGCCGGCGTCCACGTCCAGCAGGGTGCAGCCACTGGTGCCTGAGATGGCGGCGGCAATGGCATCGATCACCTGATGTTTGAAATGTATTGACTTTTATTCCCACAAACACGACTAAACTAGTGCAAGTTTTATTTTGAAAAATCTGGTGATGATTGAAGTCCTCTTCCTATGTGTAGGTTTAAATATTGAACAGAACAAACAGGTCAAAGGTCAGTCTGCAGTCACAGTTTGATGAATAACTCCTGAGTGTTCACAGACTAACTTCTCCTCCTGCATCAGCTGATCACAGACTGATTCTGTCTGACCAATCATCAAATCATCTCTGACCTCTTGGCGTCGACCCTCTGAGAAGTTGGGAACACACTCCACCAGCTGAATCATCACGTCTGCAGCCGTCCACCACGCTGGAGAGGAAGGAGAGGAAGAGGAGGAGCTGAGCCACAGCAGGTCATTCCCTGGTCTGTCTGACTCCGCCCATAACACCACCGGATCAATCATCTACTGTCGTTAATCATTGATCACACTTACCCCCAGAGGACACAGACTCTATCAGTCAGCTAAGGAACCAACACACACACACACACACAACACACACACACACACACATCTGATTGTGTTTGTTGCAGCGGGTCACAGGTCAGAATGTCCCTGGTTAGTTTCACTGTTTGTCCACAGAACAACCATTGTACTGTTACTCGATACGATAATTGTCTATGTTAAAACAATAAAAAGTTTAATTAGCAGCTATAGGAATTTGATAAAGTGAATTTAATTGAAGAAACTTTCAACTAAACTTTTTATTTCATAAAAATTAAACAAAGATGGATTTGATCATTTAAAGGTACAGTGTGTAACATTTGGTGACATCTACTAGTGAGGTTGCATGTTGTATCCATCACCTCACTCTGACCTTCTGAACATACAGCAGAACCTATGGTAGACTTCAGTTGTCATTAAATCTCAAAAGATGTTTAGTAGCAACATTTATTTGTGCCACCGTAAAAACATGAAGGTCCCTGTAGAGAGGTCCCGTTCCTCATGTAAATATACATTAATGTGCTCATTTAAAGGTACAGTGTGGGATTTTAGTGACATCTGGTGGTGAATCTTAAGTTTTAAATCTTAATTACATCTAACTGCAAGTGATTCGGCTCAGCCCCTCCATTTATGATTGTCAGCAGAGCTACAGTGGCCCTTCGGCTTCAACAGCCTCAAGCAGTGACTGAGAAGAAAACATTTTTTGTATTAGTGTATTTACAATGTTACTAACGTCTGTAAACACTAATCAACACTCTACTGGTGATCGTTCCAACGTCACGGCATCTACGTTTGCTTTTTTATGCTGATCATGGTCTGATTGCTGTTATGCTATGCTATGGCGAGCTCCCAGTAGAGAGACGCCCGTAACGCAAGCCTGAGACCCGGGGAAGCTACGGAGCTGCGCCGAGAGAGATGAAGGAGACATGGCTCAGAGCACAGTAGCTTGACACAAGCAATACAGGTTTGTTTATTCAACACTTTTACAATTTACTCTGTTCCTAGCATTTCTGTATGATGTTAACAGGAGGCACATAAATGTTTGTTCCCTGTGTAAAAAAAATCACCTCATGTGTAAACTGCTACTTTATTCATAGAGTGAATTACATACATTATTATTCTTTTAGTCTTCTTACCCCTCTATTTAAATGATTATTTTAATAAATCTGCACACATTTTTAACACATGATGTAAAGCCACAGTGACAATAAAGTCTTGAGGACAACAATGTAAACCTGCTTATTGTTGGTGTGTATAATTAGTTTATTATAACCAGTATCCTTAGTTGCAAAACCTTTCTGACAATCATTACTTACTAGATCATATCTTTCAATATCATGCATCTACTAAAGCCTTATCTGTTTTCATGTGTCATCGAAGATGTATTAAGGAGATGAGCCTTGAAGATCTGAGGGAGCTGACTGGTCGACTCTTGCCATGTTGATTCAGGATGCACTAATGACGCATTGCGCTGGCATGGTGCCCCACCTTCTGCTGGAATGCCTGGAGTACCCCTTGTGGCAACTTTAGAGCTTAGTCCATGGACCAGGAGACATGTGACCATGAACCTGAAAACTTGACCATTGTTATCACACTTCCTCCTGTACCGCAATGAAGGTTTTTCACATGTTCAGCGACAGTGCATGGAGGACGCCACTGTATTAGACCATATTAGAGAGTCTGGAGGTGACATTATTAACCATTATTCAGCGAGTCAGGATAATCCTGGGTTATGTGACCAGTTTCACCAATGGACAATGAACAGGTAGAATTATTCCATGTGCAGAAACTTAATGAGTTTGTTATTTTGAAAAGCGTGGAGTCAGTCACAATCTGTCCGACTGACTGTGCAGTTACATTGGAACATCTGTGCTGTCACGACTCTATTTACGACAACAGCTGGAAGAGTAATAATAAAACAAATAGGGCTGTCTGTTGCTGGACAACATGGACATCTCACTTTTACTCTGCCTCTGTCTGGGTGAGACACACACACACACACACACACACACACACACTGATGTAACAGTCACATGACTTAGACAGTGAACTGGTGATGACATCAATGATAAGTGGTGATATGATGTTTACTAATGAATGACTGTTGAGGCATTGATGTATGACGGCTGCTCTTTGTACCACTCATACTTTCTTCAACATGGACTCTCACCCACTGCACCAATACTGCTAGTTCTACAGTTACTACCGTCACCATGAAAACCCACACGCTGACTAGTATGACTGCAGATACTTCTACTCCTACTCTTCTCTCAACTGCAGATACTGCTGTTGATGATACAAGTACTGCTTTCACTGAAATCAGCAGCAAAGGGTTGGGGTCTAATACTACTGTCACTACTGTACATACTACTTATACTGTCACTACTGTGGATAATACCAGTCAGTACAATAGATACTACTGCTGCTGTCACAGCTGTAAATTCTACTACTGTCACTACTGCATATACTACTACTACTGTCACTACTGTAGATACTACTACTGTCACTACTGTAGATACTACAACTACTGGCACTAGTGTAGTTTATTCTTGTGCTTCTTCTGGTGTGATGATGGATGCAAGGAAAGACTCCGTGATACCAGCTTGTTGGAGAATAAGACTTTTATTCTGAAAGTAATCAAGCTGAGTATCAGATCAGACGCAGCTGTTCATCTGAGAGAGGTCCTGTCAATTGAAGCTCTGCTCTTGCAGAGCTAACATCCACAATTTAAAGACACTCGAACATCTTAATGCGTATTCATTATGTCAATGATTGGCTAAAATGAGAAATACCAACTCTTTAACCATACTTGGACATAGGACACCTGACCTGAAGGAGATGAGGAACATCCCCCAATGAGCTCCTGAAGCACGTGGACGTATAACAGATCAACAGGATCATAAAACAAGTATGACCCCTTCATCCACCACCCTAACCTTTAGGCTCCTATCTACACAGGAGCTCTCATTCATGTAGCAGTGAACATCACCATATATAGAGAGGACAGTGTCCACTTTCTCGTGTAAAGAACCTGCATTCGGAGTGAATTAAAATGTGGGGCATGTGCTTTTATGGGTTAAATGTAGTAGGAGGGACATACGGTTTATGGCAGGGATGAGAAATTGAGGACAGAGTGATGAGAAAGAAACGGGGTGAAGGAAGAGTGCTCAATCTAAGTGCTCATTCTATGTGCATGATGGGAAATTCCCCCAAGCAATTTAAGCCTATGGCAGCATAATGTGTGGACTGTCCATCTCAGGACTCACCTGATCTAGTTTTGACGATAGGCTGTGTCAAAAACGTATGTTTGAGTCTCACCTTAAAGATAGCGACAGAATCAGACTCCTGAACTGAGAGTGGGAGCTGGTTCCATAGGAGAAGAGCTTAGTAGCTAAAGGTTCTACCACCCGTTCTACTTTTATTAATTCTGGGGATGGCCAGTAGACCTGAATTTAGAGAGCGGAGTGATCTACTTGGTTTGTAGGGAGTGATAAGTTCACTAATGTAGGACGGGGCTTGATTATTTAGGGCCTTGTAAGTAAGAAGTAGGATTTTAAAATCTATTCTACTTTTTACTGGGAGCCAGTGTAAGGAAGCTAAGATGGGAGATATATGATCTCGTCTTCTGGTTCCA
>JAFBJT010020080.1:112907-122984 GCA_016785325.1 Chascanopsetta lugubris | reverse complement strand
AACTCTGGGATCTGCGTAATAGCTGGTGGTGAAAAGACGACATGGCTCAGCTGGATGTCGCTTCTACTAACATGGAATCATGAATGAGACTCGTTTTCAATCAGGAAACAACCTCTTCCACAGATCAAAGGGATCCACAACCTCGAATATGTTGCTACAACGTTAAAAGCAAAAAACAAGACAATTTAAAGGTACAGTCTGTCAAATTTAGGTTAAGGCTTCTATGTTATCATCGGAGTTCTCATGACCCCCAAAAATGAGCTCTTGATATTGACATCAGGAGCAGGTCATCTTATATAGGACAACCCACTCAGACTCTGAGCATCTGATCCCCTCACAGGCCACGCCCCCAACCCTCAAATCACAATGTTTACACAATTCTATTTTGTCTATTATGTTTACAAGCCATGTGCAAAACCATACTTCACTCAGGTCAATGTCTTTTATGTATTTGATCTAATTCATAATGTTTACCTTCTCTATTCTTATAATGTATTGTTGCACACAGTTTCCCTGTACACTGTCATTAATGCTCCTACCTTTACTCGATTCCAATGTTCCTGCTTCACTCGTCCAAATGGTAATAAATTCGATTCTATTCTACAGAGGATGCAACGTTACACCACCATATGTCTACAGAAGCCCAAGACGGACAAAGCAATTTTGAGTCATTAAAAGCTGAGTGACATCAGTGGGTTCAACATGCACTTACACAACTACATGTCATTCAATTCTGCACACGGGGCCTTTGAGAAGATATGCATTGGAATTTCCACTGTCGGTACGAGAATGAGCTGAAGTAGTCATCATACCTGGATCCTCTGCAGAGCGACGGAGGCCTCGGCGACGCTCTGAGGCACATCAAAGCATTTGGCGGTGCTGATTTTTGCATTGACCAACCACTGCTGGAAGTCCCTCAGCGCCGTGCGGAACCGCTGCTCCAACAAGCGCTCCTTGTTCTGACACTCTCGGGAGGCTCGCAGGCTGAGGCTGGGGGCACATGAGAGGAGAGAGAGAGAGAGAGAGAGCGAGAGAGAGAGAGGGAGAGAGGGAGAGAGGGTCGGGTTTCACACGTCGGGTATACGAGCAGACAAAGAAGAGATAGGTCGGACACGCGACGACCGGAGCTGTCGACTCCCCGCGTGCGCGTCAAAAACAAAGAGCAGATGCTGGGATACTGTACATGGACTGTGGAGGAGGAGGAGGAGGAGGAGGAGGAGGAGGAGGAGGAGGAGGAGGAGAGGGAGAAGCGGGGGGAGGAGGAGGAGGAGGAGGAGGAGGAGGAGGAGAGTGAGAAGCGGGCAGGTGGAGAGATGGCAAAGTGGGTGAAGTGGAAGGAATGAGTGGTGAGGGGAAGAGGAAGGGGGAGGTTGGGAGAGAGAGTGGGGGGATGGTGTTGTGGGGTGTAGGGTGAGGGGGGGGGGTTTGAGAGGCAACATGTGAGAGGGGGCAAGGGTTGGTGAGGGTGACATGGTGGAGAGAATGAGGGATGACAAGATGAGAAGAAGGGAGAGGTGGTGGACGGAAGGCTGCAGAATGTGAGAGGTCACGGTGGAGCACTGATTTTGATTTCCAATGTAGGCAGCAGTCTTATATATATATAGGATTTAAATATTTACAATATGATTCTTTTCGTTATAAATGAATACTATACATATTATCTGTAATCGTGCCAATGTTCTATCTATTTCTTAATAATATTTCTTCTCACAACTTGACATTTAGGACAATAAATGCAGGGACCTCTGTTGATGTGGATATTAAAATAGTGTTTGAATATCGAGAAAAAAACATAATCATGCTTACACATGCAAACACAGCAAAACTTTCCTACGCTGGTTGCTTGTAGTGACACCTGTGGTAGTGACGTGAATAGCAGTCAGCGTTCTCTCACCATCTGATGCTTGGAAAAATAAATTGACTACAAGCTAGACCAAGCTCGGGTCTCCAACGTCAAGCTCCAGCTGGCCAGCGCTAACAGGCTGGGAGGCCGCGGGTCGCCGTGGCAACATGGCTGCATGCAAGGGAGAGTGTTACCTGGTGACTGACGGCCATACTGTGCCCTCTGAGTGAGGCTCTACTGGATATGAACCTTGTTCATGGGGCTCATGGGGAGGTTCAGTTTTGGAGGTCAAAGGTCATTTGTTTGAAGACTCCATTCCTGAGCTATTATACAGTGTTGCTGCGAAAAGAGAGCAATGACACTGATGACACTGGCTAGAGCACATGTGTCATGTGAGTCACACCATTGTCATGTTCCATGGAAAGTGGATCAATTAACAGAACAGCTGACCACAGGCTGATAGAGGCCTGACAGGAAGTCAGGGAATGGCTCATGATTGAGCTTTAATAACAATCTGCTGGAATTGAAAAGTGGGGGAAGAAAGTTGTCAAATGCACCTTTAATGGCGAAACATGCATATCCACACCGGATTACGATGAAATGGTTGGGCCTCTTAAAACAGCGGGGGGAGTGGGTCAAGGTCAAAGGCAAAGAGCGGGTGAGTGGAGGAAGTGATGGAAAGGATGAAAGGAGTGTGGGGGGGGGGGGGGGGGTGGGGGGGGGGGGGGGGGGGGGGGGGGGGGGGGCAAGGTGCACAGCAGGAGGGAAAACAGGTCAAAAACACACAACCTCACGTCGCATCACGCGACAAACAGAAACAACTGCATCGGACATATGCACATGACACCCTTGAGTTTTAATGATGCCGTGAGGGCAGGAGGGTGTAGAGGAAGAGTGTGGAAGAAGCACTTTTTTCTGCTGTGACCGACAAATTCTGGCATGTGTGTGTGAAGAGGAGGAGGAGGAGGAGGGGGAGGAGGAGGGGGCGGGGTCACTGAGTCCCCCCCCCCCCCCCCCCCCCCCCCCCCGCCCGCCCCTTCTTTTTACACACTCTCTCTTCTTTTCCGCAGTGCATCATTCAGGACAGGTGCAAAGAGCACACAGGCCAAGTCTATTACGGCACCAACCGCCAAAAGTGGAGGAAGGAACCACGCCGCCGTTCGCGAGCGGCAGCCGGCGCCAATTACCCGCCACGGCGTCTGCAGCCAGTTAACCTCAGGCAGGTTCTCTGCCAATAGACGTGAGTCACAGAGTTACGTCTGCAGCACTCGCTCGGAATGACTCAAACTGCACATCACATGCATATTAAATGGATCACTTGTACAGTGTGTACAACTGTGTGTGTGTGTGTGTGTGCATGTGCCGAATGTGTGTCCCTTTGTTCATTTTTTTTTTTTTCAATGTCCCTTTTGAACAAACACTCCAAACAAGCACTAAATGAACACAGACACACTTGTGGCTTCATAAGCAGCCAATTACAGTGGAGTGGAGACATGCCACAAATCCGTATTATGACCCCCAAAAAAACAACAAAAAAAAAACGAAAATGAAAACCAACAGAAACAAAATGTCTCCTCTCTCCAAAACACATTCAAACTCAAACGTAATTGAAGCAGAGCAGGAGGAAAGAGCCAGAACAACAAGGAGGGGATGAGCATAAAGATGAAGGGGAGGCGGTTTAATGTCGCTTAGCAACTAGTGGCTCTGGTGTTCTGGGTCACCTTTCACCTCTCGGTGTCAGGCTGACACATGTCACAACTATGTGCGTGTGTGTGTGTGTGTGTGTGTGTGTGTTCCTCCACTGAGACGCATACAAGCTGCCATCCAGAGGGCATTCTTGGGCACAGTTTCACATTATCATAATTATTACCATTTATCTCATCTTAAGCGAAACCTAACATTATCTTAAAGGTTTAGTACGCAGGATTTGTCAGTCGCTGTTTGTGAAAACACCTGTGTTCCTCCGGATCAACAGCACCAGTTAGACTTCATATGTTCCGCAAGCTGTACAGATGCTAATAATTTAGCATTTAGCAAACTAATCCATAGTCTAATATATAGTCATCTTACAGTTTATGGGTATAGATTTATAGAATATAATGGGAACTTAAATCTATAAAGGCAAAAAGTCCCTACTTTCCCTATCTGTGTAAACAGTCACTAACAACATGAGGAGAATCTGGAACACACACATATACACACACACACACACACACAGTTAAGCTTGTAAAAGAGAACCTGAGCCCCTCCTGGGGTTTGTGTTTTGGGGGACCATGTGTTTGCTGCATGATGAGAATGAATGAACAGGTTACGCACCATCTGGTTTTGTGCATGTTCTGTAACCGTGTTACATGCACGACACTTTCCTCACTGACAAAGTACGAGGCCCGTGTACTATGGTCAAACGTATACGCAAAAAGCAAATGAATGATCTGATTAAAATTCTTAAAGAACTTTTAGAACTAATTCGCAGCCAAAACAACAACAACAACATTATCCTGATATAAACTGGATGAAAGTCCATGACAGACATAATCAAGTTACAACCCACATGTAGCCTCAGCTGAAAGATTTGAAATGACACATCAACACACACACACACACACACACACACACACACACACACACACACACACACATAATGATCTTCCACTACACACACAGTTAAATGAAGGATGGCTCTCACCTGTTGTGTTGTTTGATGACGGCTGTGACCCGGTCTGATTGTGCGCCCAGGTCTCTGGAATACCGCACCAGGTCATTCAGCTGCCCTTTCAACTTCTCCGCCATCGGCTCCGCACTCTGCAAACCCTCCAGTATGTCCTACACAACACGTTCACACACACACACGCACACACGCACACATGCAGCTGGTTCAGTGTACGAGTACTGTGTGTGTGTGTGTGTGTCAGGATGAGACAAACACCCGATGGATGGGAATGACACCCTCCAATCAGAGCACTCACATTCCTATTCACACCCTGGCTAGGTTCTTCTCGCTCCTCTCACGTTCTCACACACACACACTAACACACACACACACACACACACACACACACACACACACACACATACTCACAGTGCAGCTTGTACAATAGCATTTCTGTTCTTGGCGGAGTGTGTCAGGAAGAAGAAGCTGTGGATAACGGTCTCCTGCTCTCGTCAGCGTGCCTCACATTCTGCACGCACGCTGTCATGAAATCCTGTCCCATGAAATATGTACAAGCTCTCTCTCTCTCTCTCCCGCTCACACTCTCTCTCTCTGACGTATGACCAAAAAACAACCCTCCCGCCCTCCCCGCTCTCATGCGCTCGCTGCTCGACGCTCCCTCTCCTCCTTCCTTTCCTCCTCCTATCACTCTACTACTTTCTCTTCCCTCCTATCTCTCCCTCTGTCTCTCTCCTCCTCCTCCTCCTTCTCCTCCCACTGCATCGACTTAGTCTCTCTTGCACATTTCCCCCCCCCCTCTCTCTCTCTCTCTTTCCCTCCCTGTGGAATTCAGCTGTCAGCCCTCGCAGATGTACGGACTCGGTTCAAACACACACAAATGGGTGAAAACGAGGCTGGACACAGGAAACGGGCAGGAGGAGGAGGAGGAGAGAAGGGAAAGAGGAGGAGGAGGAAGAGGAGGAGGAGGAGGAGAGACGGGAAAGAGGAGGAGGAGGAAGAGGAGGAGGAGGAGGAGGAGGAAGAGGAGGAGGAGGGGAAGACTCCTCCTCTGCTCGTCTGACGGCGGCAAATTGAGAGAAACCAGAGAGAGGCATGGACGGAGGAGCTGGAGGAGGAGGGCGAGGGTGTGCACGCTGACACGGCCTGGACAATACGGAGAAAAGTCCGGCACTGTAAACATCCTCTCCGGGTCCGAGACAAAGCAGCAGGGGAGGCGAGGAGCCGCTGAAGGACCAGAGCCTGCCGCCTTCGCAGAGACAGGGCCGTGTGCACTTCAGCAGGAAATGACAGGAGAGGGACGAGGGAATGTTTGGGCACGGCGAGATAAAGAGAAATAATGACACGATAAACAAAAGGAGGAGGGGCAGAGGGGACGCAACGAGGGGAGGTGATGGGATTGTAGCCGTCGCTCCTCCGTCATCCCAGTAAAGCTGATTTACAAACTAATCTGTTTTTGGGATTTACAAATAGAATGGATAATTAGCGAGCGGGCGAGCAAATGCAAGAGGGTGTGTGTGCTCATCGTTAGACAATGTTAATCACCTTCCCTCAAAACTCACCATGTGCTGCGGCACATTCGCCTCTGTCAGTTTGATATTTATTATTTTCTAAATGAGCCATTGTGCGCGGATGAATGGTGTGTCATTCCAACGTTCTGCTGCAGCAGACCCAGCACCAAGAAGTTAGCGTGCTAACGCTATCTCCACAATGGCTTTTCAGGCACAGGCCTGGAGTTAAACATTTTGCTATACAATATGAAACGCATGAAGAAATGGTCCCTCGTAATCCCCGATAATCCCAGTGTTTACACTCGAGCTCATTTCCGGCAATGATCCAAAATCCCGCGCAAAAGTCCCATTCGCTTTATGCTGAGGTAAGCAGGTGTGATAAGAGCGTGTTCCTCTACCTTAGCCTGCTGCCACCCGTCCACCGCCTCCTCGCCGTTGCTCCGCCCCTCGGCTCTGATCAGCTCCTGGCTCCACCTCTTCAGCCGCCCGTCGAACTCCTTCAGGTCCTCGTCCAGACGCGCCGTCAGCCGCTCGTACTCCTCCTCCGAGGCCGCGGCGGCCGACAGGGCCCCCTCCAGGCCGTCCCTGGCCCTCAAGGCGGCCCCCTCCCACTGCTCCAGGGCCTGGGACAGCGCCCCCAGCTGGCGGTCCATGGCCTCGCAGCCTCCCGCTGCCGTGTGCTCCGCCGTGATGGCGGCGCTCCGGCGCACCCGGCTGAGGCGTTCACGGCCCTCCAGCAGACGACACTCCACGCGCTCCTGACCGGAGGGAGGGGGTGGGGGGCGGTGAGGGAGAGCGGTGATGAGACAAAGTTGCTACGGAAACTGTGGCTACGGAAACTGCAACCTCTGGATGTGTTGTGGGTTCTATTTAAAGCCGCCTGTAATCTCTCTCTCTCTCTCTCTGCCCGTCCCCTGCTACATCACCTTCCATCTTTGATTCCCGCTCTTTACACCCCTGGATCACACATCCTATATTTTCCTCTCTCTCGCTCATTTCATCATCAGCCTCCATCCCCTTCACGCCTCCATCTCTGGTTCCGTGAAGAAAAGCTCGCACTTGGAAAGTGGAGGGTGTGAAAAGCAAACACTTGAGTGTGATGTGTTCACAGCGGAGCTGATTGCGGGATTAAAAGAGAGAGAGAGAGAGATGTATCGGTGTGGGTGGTCGGATGTGAACGTTAACCTTGGGAAGGTAAATGGAAAATCCACAGCATAATAGGAAGCTTGTGTACACAACAAATGATGTTTTCCTCCTTCAATGTTATGGCTCGACAAACACAGTCAGTACACACAGAGTGATAATTAGGGCCCGCGTGTGAAATCAATATCTCTTCATGTGCTTTGTCTTCTCTGTAATTACACAATTATTGAACAGGGAAAAGCGCAGGTATTATTGCACTGCTCCTTTTTTTTTTTTCCAAAACTTTTTTTTTCGTGTGCTGTAAAAAAAGACTAGTCTACATTGGCAGTAACAGTGCAGTCGGCAGGGATTGAGATATTTGGCAGCGATATGGAAACAAACTGAGAAGCAATTCCAATTCCCTCCATAGTTTGCTCTGCTTCATAGCAGGAGTCCGTTAAGATTGGATAGGTTCAGATAATTCAGCGGTTACCGTAGCAACAGATGATACGTAAGAAGCCTTAAGAGAGGAAATTCACACATACGCGGCTACACATCCCTGAGGCCTGCTTATGACACACACTTGCTCTGGTGTTAATTTAAAGGAACATTGCGGACTATCACACATGTGCATGTACATGGCAACATGAATTGAATTATTATTCTGATATAAGATAATGGTGCACAACTCTCAAGGAAATATTGATGTCATTTGGTTCTTATATGTGATAATCACGAACAAAAAAGGACTACCACAATCATATGAGGGAATGTGTAATAATGTCCCCTAACTTTAATGTAATTAAAGGGGCTATATGTCTTTTAGAATATTCAGAAATGATATCACAAGGGTATTTGAAGTACTAGTCTTGGGCATCACATAGCATTGGCTATTAAAAGAAACAGAAAGTGAAAGTGTTGCCACAATTCACTACCACTTTTTCACCACTAGGTTGAGTTGTGAGCCATTTTCAACTTCTCTTCCTCACTGGCTCTGTAGGTGCTTTCATATCTATCGCAGGACCAGAGGTGATGGACTCGTTGACTTACCCTCACTTCCGACAGTTTCTTCTTGATGGAGGAGGAGTCTCCCGCTGTGTCAGACCAGTGTTGTAGCTCCTCCCCTGCCGTCATCAGCCAATCGGTGAGCTCCCTCACAGCCTCCAGGTATTCCTGGTGTTCCAGAACAACAGCCTGCGCAAGATGCACCCTCTCCTACAGATTTAACACAAACACCGTTTCAGATGGATACGTGAGGCTCAGGTTCTACTTTGTTATTATACTGATGGATACATTGGTATCTTCTGTACCTCCACCAAAGCTGTGAGGCCGTCAAACTGGGCCTGTGGCTGCGTCCGAGCGCCGTGGTTAAAGCTGGCGTCACCCGTCTTCTTGAAAAGTTCCCTGGCTTTCTCCTCCAGGCTGGACAGCGCCGCCTGGTGGTCTTCCAGATCAGCCAGCAGGGCCCTGAGCCTGTCCAGCTGCGAGGCCTTCTCTCTGGGGCCGGGCTGCGGGACGAGAGGACCACCCACCTCCCGCTCCACGGCCTCCATCCAGCACCGCAGCTGGGCAGCACTGTCCAAGTACCCCCCCCACTGTGACACGGTCCACTCCAGCCGACTGAGGGCGAGACAATAAGATCTCTGTGTTAGATGGTGGCTGGCACATGAGAGCTTAACTAAAATAAAACACAAAGAAAAGTGATAATAATAAAAAAAATTAAGAAGGAAATAAAAGCTATATAACATAGAAATAAAACAAATAGATGACAAAAATATATGAAAATATACAAAAACATCAAATAAGAGATGTTATATAAAAACACTATACAAATATATTTAAAAATTAAAAATAAAATAAAAACAATAAATGTTTATTTTACATATATATTAGTATTATAGAATATAATTTGTACTTGTATAACATGAGCAGTAAAAGATTTAAAGTATGTTTTCATTTCTGACCTAAGGCACGGCAGCAAAACATTAATAATCAGTAACACCGGCTAATAACATTCATCCCCTTTTAACAGGGGTGTCAAACACAAATGCACACAGATGCACCCCCATGATTCCCCTTCCCATCTGTTACCCCACATGCACAAATAGCGCCAATATCCACATACTCACACACTCATAACTCCATTTCACCTGCTACCCCTTTACCTCCTGTGATCCTTAAACACCAAACACACCCCATGCATGACCCACAGTTTGCCATCCGCTATTTGGTCCCTAATGAGATCACATTTTTCTTGGAGTGGCCATAATTGCTCAATTACGCCCTTGCGCACGCGCACACACACACACTCCCACATACACACACGCTAAAAGAGACATCAATCTGAGTTTTCAAAACAAGACAAATACTCCTCATTACGTATTTAACATAATGGTAATTAATGACATAGAGGCATCTCTCCATCATGATGAAAATAACCATCATGCACCTCTGAAATGTCCAGAGGGGGAGAATTATTTAATCGCAAATTTAAAGGTGAAGTGCGTAAGATTTGGTGACATCTAGTGGTGACGGTGCATGTTGCGTCCATCTCCTCACCCTCACCCTTCTGAGCATGCAGGAGAACATACGGTCGACTTCAGTCGTCATTAAAACTCAAAAGATGCTTAGTACGTCCACTTTTACTACTGTAAAAAACATGGCGGCTCCCATAGAGGGGACCCCCCCCCCCCCACATTAACGAGCTCATTTAAGGTAATGGGGGGGGGGGGAAATTAAACATTTAGGTGATTCTAAAATCAGGAAGATGTCAGTATACTATTGTTTTGGAATATTTTAAAAAGTGACAAAATGACCAACATCGTACACACTGCACCTTTATAAATAAAATAAAATGATGTTTCTATATGAGGTATCAAAATACGCATTTCAGGTGAGTTGTTCACCTGTGGCAGCTCATGGCCGTCACCAGC
>JAFBJT010020080.1:55060-112574 GCA_016785325.1 Chascanopsetta lugubris | reverse complement strand
AAAAAACATGGCGGCTCCCATAGAGGGGACCCCCCCCCCCCACATTAACGAGCTCATTTAAGGGTAATGGGGGGGGGGGGAAATTAAACATTTAGGTGATTCTAAAATCAGGAAGATGTCAGTATACTATTGTTTTGGAATATTTTAAAAAGTGACAAAATGACCAACATCGTACACACTGCACCTTTATAAATAAAATAAAATGATGTTTCTATATGAGGTATCAAAATACGCATTTCAGGTGAGTTGTTCACCTGTGGCAGCTCATGGCCGTCACCAGCAGCGTGGCCCAGGCGTCCTCCACTTCCTGGAGCTGCGAGCGGACCACTTCCTGTCCGGCCGCTCCGTAGCTCCGCAGGGCCAGCTCACACTTACCCATGGCCATGTTCAGCTTGACTTCACCCTCGCCCTTCAAAAGCAGGATGTCCTGTGCAAACACACAAGGTCCACACACAAACACACACACACACACACACACACACACACACACACACACACAGTGCTAAGTGTTTGAACCATCAGGAAAAAGTTTACAGGCACTCAGCTCCCTCTTGTGTTCGAAAATACCATCTAGCGGTCCCCTCTCTCACCTGCACAGTCTCCAGCCTCTGCTCGAGCTGCTCCTTGGTCCCCATGGTGCTGTCCACCGTCCCCAGCCTCTCCTGGATCTCCTCCAGCCAGGCCCACACTCCCTGAAGTGTCTCCCCGAAGGCTTGACTCTCCTGGCAGCCTCGCAGCCTCTCCCTGGCCGTCTTCAGCAGGGCCTGGTGCTCCATCTGGAGCTGGCCCGTCACCCTGACCTCTCCCCCCGACCCGCGGCCCGCTTCAGACAGAGCCTGGGCCTCCTGGCACACGCGCTCGATCGAGTCCCTTCGCGAGAGACGACGACGGCGTGTTATTTGTTCATTGCAGTGCATAACATGCTACCCATGCACACGCCCACATGTTCATATATATATATATATATATATATATATATATATGTACATACCTTCTCTCTACCAGCTCCCTATGGAGGTCCTCCATCCTCTCCAGCTCCTCCGTGGTGTCCGGGGCTCCGTGCTGGCTCTCGTCCCCGAAAACAGGCTCACACTTGAGGCGGAGCTCCATCTGTTTCAGCCAGTCTCTTACACCCTCCACGCAATTATCAAAGCTGCAAAAAAGATTCATGAAAATCAAATTCCTCTGTGAAATTCCTTCATACACATACAAAAAGTCATGGCGAGTGCGACTAGGGACCTTTCCAGGAGGCCGATGCTCTCCTCCAGGTCGAGCTGGCTCTGAGAACAGCTGCTCAGGTAGTTGCTCCACGCTCCCTTGCAGGAGGAGAGATGCTCCTGGACATGGGCAGCTCCGGCTCTGGGCAGGTGGAGCTGGAGCCTCTCGGCCTCCTCACAGAGCTGGGAGAGACGCTCCTCGCGCTCCGACGTCCGCTCCACTGACGCCTGTGCACAAGTACGAGCAAGAACACATGTCTCTCACGTCTAGAGTCGGTGTAACGACTTCCTGTACGTGACATGCGGGAGGAAGAAGCTTCATTAACTCAGAACCATTACGTCCTCCTCCGAGGGCCGATTGTGGTCTCTGCTTGACTTCTCATCTGACTCTAGTGGGCGGAGATACTTGAATTTAATTTGATGAAATGAAGCATTGACAGCGATTATATACCTCATTAAACCATGTTTACGATCTATATATGTGAAACACCTCATTGTTAACTTGTTAATATGGTCATATTTACTGGAGTCCATTATTGGTTTCTGAATCCATTTTTATCCTTCGTGTTGATTTGTCAACTTTTACAAAGCGAAAACAATAGCCTGAAGTTAGCAAGTAAGCGAGTCGCAAATGATGTACACAATGTAGTGCTGTTCTCCCAGCGCTGTCTCCTCCACTCATCTTGGAGCAACAGTTAGTGTTGTGAGGGGCATGGCTTTCATCAGAGGACTTAAAGGCTCCAACTCTTGCAAGCTTTTCCACAATAACAGACTCCATCTTTGATCCCATGTACTTATTTCAAGGGGTTCTGTGCTGAAAACTGACAGAACTGAATATACTTTCAATCAATCACAGTTCCCTGGCGACTGCAGCACCAGGAAAAGTAAGAACATCAAGTGCAAGTACCTTGATCCTTTGTAACTTGGCTCTGAGGATTTCTACATCTCCAGATTGGTGTGAACATTCTTTCAGCTCCACCTTCAGATCCGCCAGCCAGGAATGGAAGTCTTGGACAAGCTCTGAGAGAGAGACAGAAGGAATCAGGGAAATTAATTAAATAAAAATACTAATTCTGATGACAAGTTGAATACAAAAATCTGCGTGCACAAATGGAGAGAAGAACATCGAAAAGCGACGGAACCACAATTAGGAAAGTGAGAAGAGGAGTTGTTTTGAAACAGATGGGAAGTGTGGGCGTGTCCGTGGTACGTAGCACCAGGTTGCCTTGGCAACAGGCCCAAAATGACACCCCGGAGAACAGATGTGCGGAGCGCAACATTACTCTCCGAGGCACAGGTGTGTGTCTGAGCAACGAGAGCCGACCGGAGCAGCAGGCAGCTCGTGTGTGTGTGTGTGTGTGTGTGTGTGTGTGTGTGTGTGTGTGTGTGTGTGTGTGTGTGTGTGTGTGTGTGTGTCAATGGTGTGTGGGATGTTCTGGGCGGACTGAGTGAGTGAGCTCCGGGGAGAGATGGAGGATAATCGACTCTAAATCTGCGGCATTACTAACACGAAGAAATGACAGCGCACTGTTTCACTGGCTGATTGTGAGGTTTTGATTGTTATCAAATATTGATTCCCTTTCCTCAAGCCAAAAGAAATAAGCAACGACACTTACTGTTGAAGTGAAGCTGCAGCTCGTCCTGCAGGTTGCCCCTGGTCTTGGCGCAGCGCTGAGCAGCTGCCTCCGTGCGCTTGGCGATGGAGGTGAGGTCGGAGGAGAGGAGCGACAGCTCCTCGGAGGGATGCGACCTGCAGAGGGCGGTGAGGGCGTCTCTGGCCGAGTCCATGTCTGCCCTCTGCTGCTGCACGGAGCTCTGCAGGTCCTGTAAATACAGCAGAGTGGCGAGACACCCATGTCCGCTCCGTGTTATTGCGACTAGCTGGTGGAGAGGGCAGGGAGGGTGTGTGGGTTTGAATCGAGCGCATAGAAATGCCGAGACGCACAATGAGCAGGAAGATATTGACTTAATAATAATGCAGAAGAATGTGAACAAGAGTGGTCGTGTGAATAAATGTGTCTGACGTGATGTGAACATTGAAACCTACGTGAAATGATTTGAATAAAATGGGAATGATTTCCATTTCCGCTCGCAGGAATGGACTTGATAATTATTCTCATGTTGTTATGAGAGTATAGTCCCTTGAAATTGTACATATTCTTGTTCTTTCCTTTAAAATGAGCCCTCTGCATTTACATCAGGAGCAGGTCCTCTCTATGGAGGTCACCATGTTGCACCACCATGTTTTGACAGTGACCCGGAACAGATAGACTTCACACCCTTTGAGTTTTCAGGATGGTGCAGCTTCTCTTACAAGATTGAAGAGAAATTTTCATGCATCATCTCTTGAATAAGCTCAGCTGGTGAGTGTATTAGGCAGGTTGTATAGAACATGTAGATACTTGTCATGTGTAGTACATGCAGTCTGTCCATCAGTGACGTAAAGTGGAGTATTCTACCTTGACAGTTCCAATGTCCTCAGGGGAGGTGGCCTCAGTCAGGTCGGATAAGGAACCCTCCACCAGCTCCAGCCGCTCGGCCATCTGGGACATGAGGTCCTCCAGTCGCTGCTTTTGGAAACTGAAGTAGGTCAGAGTGTGTTTGGCCTGGTTGTACGCCTCCTGCGCGTGGGCCATTTTCTTCCGCAGGTCCGACTCAAGGACCTGGTTGAATTTAGACATCGGAAGACTCGGACTTAGAGGGTGGGAAAAAGTTGCAGTTCACAGGGTGTCCACTCGAGGCTGGCTCCAAAAGCGAGTCAATCCCCATAGACTCCCATGTTAAAACGGTCACCTTTAGAGGTCACATGATTTCCTGTGACAGCTTTTTTCTCACTTGCTTATTCTTATTCTATCGAGGTTTAAAATTGTGCGTAATTAGGGGGCGTGGCCTCTTGAGTGACACCTGGGCCGACCTGGCATGTTTTGTGGATGCTGCGACGGCGCCATGGGCCCACACCTTGCTCTACCCGTGCTCCGCCTCTTTGCCCATTTTTGGATGAACCAGGAAGTAGGAGGAGCACAAATGAACTGCCCACTTCGAGCCTCAAAAGCACAGAAACCTATTGGTGACGTCATGGACGCTACTTCCAGTCTATGGTTACAATCCATTTTTTATGAACATGTAGACAAAGTGTTGTGTCCTGCAGACCCTAAACTATAATTGTACTCGAGTAGATATACATTTATTTTGCTGCAATGGCCTCAGCATGTTTTCCAGCACCATATCCACCTGAATCTGTAACGGGGTCTCCTGCAGTTTGGCCACCTCCTTCAGCCGGGTCACTCTCTCCTGCAGGGCATCGAGCTGCTGCTCTCTCTTCTCCGCCTCGGCCTGTCGAATGAGGCGGAGGGAGCTTTAATTGCAGCACGTCCTCCGTGCGAATGTGACACAAACCTCACCATTCCTGCTCTCTGACCTGGAAGCTGCTGAGCTGGGCCTCCGTCTCCGCCCTGTCACTGAGATCGGTGACGCTGTCCGAGAGCTCGGAGACGGAGGTGGCCGTCCACTGGCCGATGTCCTGCTCCATGGCCTTGAGGTCGTCCCACAGAGCCACGCAGTGACCCAGTCTCTCCGTGTTGGTTTGGATTTTCTCTGAAACCTGGGAGAGCAGGGGACGGAATGTATTGCGAGTCAACGAGGGAGGCGGGATCCTTTGTGGTGAGTTTTCCCCATAAACGAGGGACGGCGCGCGGTTACTGGGAGGCGGAGGGAAAACAAGTCTTAATTGGTTTGACAGATGTGGGGATGAGGAGTGAGAGTGAGACAGGGAGGCAGATAACGTGTCTAGACTTGTTTACATTTCTGTCTCATCTGTGACAGCCGAGCAAATCCCACAAGAGGAGGGAACTGAAAAAGAGGGGCGGAAATAAATATCATTAAAACAGGAATTGTTTGGCGGAGCTGTCCAGTGGACGTCATAATTTAGTTGTTATTTTGTGTCACTGTAAACAAACAAACGGCCCAAATCTCTTCATTCGCATTGTGGTTGTTATCTCTTTTAGGCTCCAGAATTGGGGGGGGGGGGATAATACTGACAGTTTTTGTTTTTTTTTATTCATGGATTTGCCACGCATGTCAAGATGAGGATTCATTACTGTCACAAAAATAGAATTTCTGAGGAGTCTGACCGAGACAAATTCAGAGTAGAATACATATTAAATCTCCTGCTTAAAGAATAGATGTGTATTCTCATGGTCACTGCACCTGCAGCCACTGGTCCCGTAACGTCTCCGTGTCCCTCTGGATGGAGCAGGTGTCAAAGGATGGAACCTTCTCCAGCTCCCTCTGTAGGTCCTCAGCGGTACTGATGAGCTGGTCCATGTCTTCCTGTTTGTCCCTCAGCTCCACCTGGACTGACTGATGCTGGAGAGACAGAGGTGATGGCAGAGGTGATTACCACAGTTGACCACTAGAGGGAGAGTTGCTGTACAAACCACAATCTATAGAAACGAATAGGGGGAGACAGTGACTGATAAAAGGCCTATGAGTGTTATGTGATATGGGGTATTATGCAGACACTACATACAGATAGATATAAATGTATAAAGGCAAATATAGAAGTTAATATAGTAGTATATCTTATTTAGTAAAATTATGTACAAAAAAACGCTTCTAGAAAAGAAATGTCAACAAATCAAGCAGATTTGTATCTGTAAGATATTATACTGTATGCAAATGATATGTTAATTTGAACAGTGCATAACAGCATAGGACGAAAAAAGTATACAAGCAAAAGTAAATGTATGCAAACATATCACATTTACTTCTACATATGTCAAATTTGTGCAGTTCAAGTCCTTCTGTTGTTATGTTGTGCAGAGGAGGAGCCAAATTTGACTGGATTAGATTAGATTATGTCATAGTTTTCAACCTTGAAGCACGCAATGACATCATGCTGTAAATTGTGCTTGCAGGAGAATCTTACAGAAACAGAAGATACTGACCCGTGTGAAGGTCCATTTGGCCTCCTGGGCGTTGTGGTTGTGGTCGGGCAGATTGTGAGCGACACTCTGAGCGTTTTCCACCACTGTTCCGAGGACCGACCTCAGGTGGTGAAACTGTCGCAGAAGATCCACCACAACTTCACTCTGCTCCTGACTGCAGGAGACGAAAATACATCATCATCTGAGCGCCATTGCTCTGACTGCCAGCAGGGGGACATGCAACTTCAGCAACATGCAGGTCGATCATCCTGCACCTCTCCACTCTCTTTTGTGGGATAAAAACAGAGCCAAGTATTTTTGAAAATAAAATAAAAAACAATTGCAAATCTCCCTCTTTACCCGTTAGCGATCAGAGTCCTGACGTTCTCCCACGCCGTCTTCACCAGGGCCACCTCTCTGAGGGCCTCCCCGGCCAGCTCCCTGTCTCTGTGGGCCAGCTGGCTCCCCTTCTCCTCTAACCACTGCTGCGAGTGCTGCAGGGACCGGAGCTCGTCCTCCAGCTGGACAAAGAAGCGCAGCCTGGGAGAAGCAGATGCAGGGGACAAACAATGGGGGATCACTTGCTGGATTCCCACATAATGCGTTTCGTTTTTCAGGAGATCAGATTCAAATGGGTTTGTCCATCTGTAGTTTGGCTCCAGTCGCGCTCGGTAATCTCGCGGGGAGTTTGGTAAACAATAGGTTTTAGAGGGAGCATGTGGGAGGCCGGTGTGAATGTGAGTGGGAGAATCCAACAGTATGAATATGTGAACAACAAAGCTGCAATAGGAAGAGCAGTCGCGTGTCCGGGGGAGCAAAGCGTTGGTTCAATATTTGTTTTCACTTACTGCAGCGGATTAAAGGCAAATTACGTCTGTTTCCATGACTTTGAGTGTATAATCATCTTGATGTAGGAACTAAGCATTTTCATTCTCACTGTAGCTTTAATCCAAATTAAAGCATTTTCTTTTAAAGGTGCGATTTTTGTCACTTCTAAAAAATATTACAAAATAATTACATACTGACATTTTCATTTCATTTAGAATGTTTAAAATGTTTTATCTTTTTCCACTACCCTTAAAATGAGCACATCAATTTGTATTTACACAAGGAGCTGGTCCTCTCTATGGAGGCCGCCATGTTTTTACAGTAGCCCAGAGTGGACATACTAAACATCTTTTGAGTTTTAATGACAACTGAAGTCGACCATAACTTCTCCTGCATGCTCAGAAGGGCTGAGGGTGAGGTGATGGATTCAACATGCAACTTCACCACTAGAGCTCACCAAATCTTACACACTGCACCTTTAAAGAGGCAAGAGTTATAACGATATCCTTTCATCTTCTCACCTGTTCTGAAAGGCCTGCACCGAGCTCTCTCTCGCCCCCTCCTGCCTCACTTCGTCCTCCAGCTTCTTCAAATTCCTCATCACCTCCTCCCTCCTCTCCCTGAAGGAGCTCCACAGGGCGCCCAAGGCGTCCGCCTCGCTCTGCCTCCACCCCACGCCCCTCTGCACCTCCTCCAGAGCCACCGTGAGGGCCACGACCTGCGCCCTGCACGACGTCCGTCCCTGGGGACGGCTCTCGTCCCCGGAGAAGCGCCACCCGGCTCCGCACGGGTGCAGGTGCGCCTTGCTCAGCTGCCCGTCCAGCCCCACCGCCTCGGCCTCCAGCCGGGCCACGTCTTTCGCCACCTCCCCCATGCCGTGATGCAGCTCCTCGGCCTTGGAGCAGTCCCAGCTGCCCCTGCCCTCCACGGCCTCGTGGAGGCGGTGCACCACCTTGGCGGCGGCGCCGTACTTGTCGAGGAAAGCCTTCAGCTCCGCCAGGCACTTCTTACGGAGCAGCAGGAGCCGCTGGGATTCCCGGAGGGGCTGTAGACAGTCTTCTCTCCAGCCCTGAAGTTGCTGCTGGGCCTCTAGCGTGGAGCAGAGCCGCAGGGAGGACTCTCTTTGATGCAGCGTCTCTTTCAGCGACGCAAAGCCCTGAAGCTGCAGCTCGTTTTCCTGCGGACACCAGGATGCACTTACACAAACTTGTACGAACTTGAATGGCCATCGATGTAAACTCGCTTACTGCGCTAATGATCGGTTTCTCACCTTCAGTGTTGTGACTGCAGCATCGAGATCGGCGATGTCGACCTGCGAAGAGCCTCTCAGCACAGACAGGAAGTTCTCGCCCCTTTGGGTCAAAGTCTGCAACGTCTGGTCGAACGATGCAAGCTGCGATAGTCGCGTCTCCAGTGACTCAAACCTAAAGAGAGGAAGGGAAGTTTGACAGTGAGTGTGCCAAAATAAATGAAATAACACATATGAATCTTTGTGCTGATGTATGGATGCAGTTGCCTGTGTGACATGCTGTTCTTCACAGATGTGGATCTCTCCTGTAGATGTGCGAGGTCGTCGCTCAGCTCCTGGATTCGAGCTTCAGGTGCAGACGGATACAGACACAAGCCGAGATTCACAAGACCCTGAAGAAGGACCTCATAGGACTGTGTCTCCGCCTGCATTTCCTGTAGGGGTTCAAAAAAAACACATGCAAATACAATGTAAAACAAAAGGAGAAGACTGTATGAATGCGGCAAAACAGAAAGAACTAAGAAAAAGGACCTGTATATTTTGTAGTTCAGTCCTAATCTTGACTTTGTCTGCAGAGAGCAGGTCGGAGTCCGGACAACAGACACACTCACACCGGTCCAACCAGCTCCTTATGGAGGAATGTTCCTTTTCAAATCTGTAGATCAAAAGTAGACATGTATTTTAAAGTAAACATGTGTAATTAAAAAGTAACTGTGTGACAAAGAGTGCCCTCTTGTGGTGCGTTGTGATTTCTAAGCAAACAATACCCTTTCAATCGACTCTATTATTGAAAAAAAAAAACAATGCTAAAAATCCATATGACTCTTTCCAATCTATGTGCAAACATTTGAGAATACATTTATATATATATATATATATTCAACAGATACTACTCATGAATTAAAAGCACATACACGAGCAGCAACAATGTGTTATTTCGTATCTGACCAGAGCTCAGTATCAGTGACAGGGTCATAATGGGAGAACCATATCTCAGCAGAGCACCCAGCGCTTCTGAGTAATCCCTCATACTCACACCTGCGGGGCAGGGGAGGAGGCTGACTATCCACAATCACCGAGCAGCACAAACCACAACACTAACATAAATCATCCCATTTCATGAATAAGTCACCGTTTGGGACAAACCTAAGAGGCTTTAACATTTTAGACAGTTTCCACAGCAACTGGATAATATGTTTTTTTTTGTGTGTCTTGAATGAAAAACAATTGCTCTGGAAAAAGTCCATTGTGCGAAAAAAGACAATTAAAACAAAAGCGCATGATTAGCAGGGAACAGCGGTGGCTGACAGCGGGGAGGGGCGGCTCCTTGACATCACACACAGATCAGGGGGAGATTCGGGGGATGAAAGAGGAAAAATGACAATGTTTATACAGTAAGATGAGCGTTGGGTCTAGACAGCGACAGGGAAAGCAGTCAGCAAAAAGACATTATGCTATAGTGCATAGGCTAAATATGTATTACCTTTGCCACAGCGAGAGCAGGCTCTCCAGGAAAGCTTGTTTCTCTGCAGCCTTTTCCACAAATAGCCCCCGTTGCTCCTGGAGGTTGTCCACCTCCTCCTCCAGCCGGCCGCCCTCTCCCAGCCTCTTCAAGGCCGAGCACAGAGCCACCAGCCTGGGCTTCATCTGCTCCACTGCCTGGCACACCTCCTGGAGGACCGAGAGATGTCGACGTGTCAGCAGTTTCCCACAATTCCTTCTTCTCACAATTGGGAATTCCCTTGTGAATGAAGTGATCTTTTTGTCTCACCATGTGACTCTGGAGGACTTTGTAGGTCTCCGATGATGATGAGCAGTACGTGAGTGGACAGTCAAGTTTATCGTCAATATCACTCATTGTTTTCTTGACCTGAGGTTGACATAAAAAAAATGATCAATTGTATAGTCATTAATATAGTCATTATTATTATTTCTATTATCATTGTCATTATTTTATTATTATTGTCATTATTGTTATTATTATCATTGTTGTTGCTGTATACCTGTTCTAGGTTATCATTGTATCTCTGCCTGTAGGTGGCGCTCTGGTTGAGCTGCCCCCCCAGCTCCTCCACTCTCTCCCTCAGCTCCTCCCAGCAGCGCCTCATCTGGGCGAGTCGCGCCCGCAGACATCCAGCCTCTCCGGGGGTCACATGCCTCGACAGGGCCTCGCAGTCGGCCTCCATGTCTGCAAGGGTTTCCCTCCTCTCCTCTAAACCTCTTCCTACCTCCTGGAGGGGGGAATGAATATTCATGAGGAAAACAATGCAGGTGAGAGTTCTGAAAAATACAATATATAATAGTTTATCTCATCTATAACCCTATTGAATACAAATACAATTTTAATCCTCAATAAATTAGTAATATGGTTGAATGGGTCTAATCTTTGTCAAATCCATGGAGGTCCAGGAAAACAAACTATAACTGGCTGCAACGTATGTTTAAAAAAATTGAAAATAAAATTCCCTCATCCCAAATTCTTTTGGATCAGATTTCCTCTGGATCTCTGTGAGATTGACGGATGGGCAAGATTATATTTTTCTTCAATATGATCTTTTAACTTTCTGTCTCCCAGTCTCCGCCTCAGCACTGACCCAATTTCCCCTCAGGCTTAGATTAAAAAAATTCATCTTAATCTCAATTACCCCGAGGCCGCGCTGATACTGCACACTGCTGATGTGATGCCAGACAGCAATTTAAAGTCATGGCACTTAAAGCTACAAGAAAATATACCATGTATTTGTGAACATCATGGGATTATTAGTATTAGAGCAGAGACCTGTGTTGCCTCTGAACCACCTGATGAGAAATTAGGAAAAAAAACAAGATGCTTTAATAAAAGTAAAAGTAAGATGTGACCTCCACTGTGCAGATGTTCTGGTCCAAAGGATCCGAGGAGGATGTGGTATCGATGCTCTCGAGCCGCTTCTCCTGCTCATCGATCCAAGAGGAGAGAGTCTCCGATTGGCTGCTGAAGCGTTCCCACCGCACACACATCATCTCCAGCAGGACGACACTGGACAGAACCGGACAGGGGGGGAAACCAATCATCAGCTGTACAGTGACGCGTGTGCATGGTCATGGTGCAAATAGAGGCAGTGCACAACAGTTCAAATCAAATTTTGGTGCTTCACTTTGTCAAATGCTTTCCAGTCATTCAGTGGGTTGTGTGGATGTTGTATTGGGTGTGGGATGCTCTTCATCACGCTATTTCAGAGGCTGGCAAAAAAAAAAATCTCTGCAGAGCGTTTCAGGGAGAGGGTGAAAAACAGGAGCCGGAGCAGTGGACTGTATGAGGAGACTACTATATTTTCTGGTCATCCTAGACTGTCAAATTAAAAATGGAAGAGAAGGTAAATAGTCTAATTTAAAGACAGACTCAGCTTAACTTATTAAAATGATCAAAAAGTATTTCATTAAGAGAAATACATTTTTTTTTCATGTTTACAAGTGATACAAATACTGTGAGAACTGCCTGTGTGTGTGATTTTCTTTCTTCATCCCATTTCCCAACACAACTCAAAAAGGGAGGCTGAGATGAGGGTAACACAGTCTGACTCACTTCTTGTTGAGCTGGTCCTGAAGTTGTGCCGTCGCCTCTCTGGTGGACTGGGCCTGCTGCAGGAGACGGGTCTGACTCTTCGGACCGAGCTCCATGTCCGCCGCCTTCTCGGAGAGGAGATCTGCTCTCACGCAACAGTCCTCGACCCCTGAGAAGAGCTCCTGCACACGAGATATAAACCAATATGTTGCATGAGCCGGAGCAGGGTGAGTACGGTATCAGTGAAGACAAAACAATCAAAGTACCTTAGTGCGCTCTAGCTCGCTTCTCAGGCTGTCCAAACTGTTGAAGATGAGCTCCTTGTGTAACTCGTTGCTGGTGTTGCTGATGAACCTCCAAATACTTTCTCTCTCTGCTTCGAAGTTCTGCCAGCAGCTCAGAGTGGCCTTGAAAATGGAATAACAGAATCCAATGGAAGTTTTCCTCCCTTCACAAATGAACCACAACAACTCCAGGCATCTTTCACGTTGACACCTGTTACGTTTACAATCAATTTGAAAGGACAGTGATGAATTGAATAGACACAATTCACACAGCACAATTGACGTCCGGACACGGCTCGTTTTGAACCGATCGATGATGACAGCAGGGGAGGAAGGGTCGATCAATGGCAGAGCCAGTCTACCTGCAGGTTGTGCTCCTTGGCGCCTGATTTGCGGTCGACCTCTTTGAAGGCTCCCTCCAGCTCCCGTAGAGACGGACTGAGATCCTCCCCTCTCTGCAGCTGGCGGCAGTGGGACACCAGAAGCTCCGCCTCCCTCCTGTTCGCATGGAAGCGCCGCAGGTTTTGCTATAAAACAGAATAAACGGAGATCGTTTCCTTTCGTTTTCAAGTCCATACTTTACCACATGAGAGAAGATCGACGCGATTAAAGTACAACGGGTGGAATTTAGGGACATCTGGTGGTTGAGCCCTCCCTCTCCTCCACACACCTGGTGAATGTGGTAAAGTTGTTTGGCCTCCTCCAGGTCCTCGGCATCGAGGATCCTGCCCGCCTGCTGCTCCGCCTCCCTCCTGGCACTGAGGACCTCCTCCAGGGCCCCACGCACCTCCTCCCTCAGCTCCTCGTACTCAAACATGTCAGAGCCCTCTTCGTCCCACTGTGAATGGAGAGGGTGAGAGGGTGAGAGGGTGAGACAGGAAGGGGATGTCATCATCCACACCGGTGGACCGAGCGGCAAGCCGCGGGGCTGAGAGGGTGGGGCTAATATAGAATGTGGAAAAAAAACGTGCAGTTCACAGGGTGGCCACTTGAGGCTGGCTCCAACAGCGAGTCAAGCCCCATAGACTCCCGTGTTGAAAAGGCCAACTTTGGAGGTGAATTGGACAAGTTGGTTTTGGTCTCTCTTATTTCTCGTCTATCAAGGTTTGAAGTTGTGCGTAATTAAGGGCGTGGCCTTTGGAGTGACACCTGGGCACGGCCTGCAACTTTCAGTGGATCCGAGCTCGACTTGTGCCCCGCCTCTTTGCCCGTGTATGGATGAACCAGGATGTAGGAGGGGTCAGGCATCGGCAAAACGCCCACTACGAGCCTAATAAGCTGTCTGCAGACACCTATGGGTGGGGTCACGGACGCTACGTCCATCTTTACATACAGTGTAAGGGTGTGGACACTGTACCTGATGCAGTGAGGAGAACAGGGCCCTCAGGTCAGTGGAGAGTTTGGCCAGAGCAGCTCTTTGTCTCTGCACCTCCAGTTCAGAGCTGACCTCGGACAGAGCGGTGAGGTGGCTCTTCAGCCACAGTAAACTCTCCTCTCGGGCGTCGACGGCCTCCTGCAGCGCCTGGAAACGACGGAGGAGATGAAAAATGCAGGGAATGCAGGTTTTCTCATTTCTGAATCACGACATCATCTCTGCACCCGGCAAGCTGCTGCTTAACCGACTCACCTGTACGGCAGCTTCCACTTCCTCCTGATGGCTGGAATCTCTCGCCATCTCCCTCATAAGCCTCACCTGTCTCCTCTGGGATGAGAGCCAATCAGATAGTTCGCAGAACCTGGGCGAGGGGAACGATTACTGTCAACCTCCCCTCAGTGATTAATACTGAAACTTTAGAGATACTGTGGGTGGATATAGGTCTTAACCTCTCATTCCACTCCTTCCATTTATCGGGGTGCTGCTCCAGTTTGAGGTGCGTGCTCTTGATTTGATCCATAACCTCCTCCACGACCCGTCTGGTGGAGTCGAGCAGCCGATAAGCTGCGTCGTTGTCAGGCAACTTGCGACACAGATCCTCCATGTTCCTAATCCTCTTCTCACACAGAGTCAGAGGTTTGCGCTCCCTGAAGAACGTCTGGAGATAAGAGCAGAGGAGACGATGGAGGAGGAGGTGGAGGTGGTGTTGATGGCGCTATAATAAATGAATTGATTCTAAATCTGTTCCTTTATGAAATAAAATAAAACAGAATCAAATAGTTCTTTAAAAGGCTAAATAAAATGCTCCGTTAAGAAATATCTTTAAAAAATGATTGATCTCAAATTTGTTCCTCAGTAAAATAAAATAGAATCATGAAATAAAAGAAGGTACAATCTAATAATTAAGAAATATTTTTTAAAGAATTGATCTTAAATATTTTCTGTTAAAAAAAATAAAAAAATTAAATTAAATTATTAGAATTGTTTTTATTAATAAAAAAACATATAAAAATGCATCTATTAAATCTATTTTTCTCCAGGTCTCACCCTGTGCTCTTTGATCACTCGCTCGCTGGTGCAGGTGCCACTCAGAGCCCTCACTTCCCTGTCCAGCTCGGCTCTGCAGTCCTGGAGGATCACAGCCACTCGACTTCGCTCCACCTCCACCCTCAGACGCAGCAGGTGAGACGGCACTTCGCCCTGCACGTCCTGCAGAGACATATTACAGATGTAATATACTGTACACGAGGCGCGGTCCGTATCATTCCAGAGGGCTGAACTCGTGTGTGAGTAAACACCGAGGCGTGGCCTTTAATCGAACTAGTACAGGTTAATTGGAAACCGCGAGGAGCCAGGGATCATTCTGGTCAAGTTAATGAAGCCACGGCAAACACGCCTCCGGGGACGCGCGCTAATTACTGAGTGTGTTACGTGCATGTTGACCCCTGACCTTCCAGTGCTTGTGCAGCCGGCGGACAGTCTCCTGCAGCCCCTGCTGCTCCTCCTCCGGCAGGATGTCCGTCAGCTCGTCGCACGCCTTCAGGAACATGCTCAGCACACGCTGATCCAGCTGGTTGAAGAACTCCTGAGTCACAGACGCACTCTTTTTGAGTCACGACGCCATCGTTTTTTCCCCTGCACCATCTCTACTCATAGTCTTCATGCGCTTACAGTGTGTTTCTTCAGTAGCTCATCGGCATCTCCCGTCTCTCTCAGGCAGCCCTGCGCTTTCCTCAGCACCCTCTCCAGCTCCTGTCGCGATTCCTCGAACCTCCTCCTCAGGCAGTTGTTGGCCTCCTCCTGCCTCCGCCAGTCCCCGACCTCCTTTGATAGAGCCTGAGAGGAGGAAGAGGAGGAGGAGGAGGAGGAGCAGTGGGTGGCGCTGTTTGTAATTGCTTTCTCGGGTAATATCGTGCAATTAGTGTATTTGCGAAGCAACAGAGTAATGAGACACACTGTGCAATCTTAGCTCCTGGCGGGGGTTTAGATTTTCTTGTAATCTCATTAATATTATCTGAGATGTGTGCGCGGTAATTGGCGTGTGGCGTTGTGGTGTGTGTGTGTGTGTGTGTGTGTGTGTGTGTGTGTGTGTGTGTGTGTGTGCGTGACGCTCACCTGCGCTGAGCTCTGTATTTCAGTCACTCTCTTTTGCAGCAGTGACAGGTCGAAGTTTCGGAGGACTTTGCTGTTGGAGAGCGTCCTCTGCAGGGACTGATGATTCCTCTCAATCACCGACAGACATCGTTTACAGTTTTGCTGCTGGTTTAGTAAATCCTACGGAAATTAAAGAGACAAAGCAAAGAAACACGTGCACTTTTTGTTGTTGTTATTCAAGGTCAAGGTGATTTTTGAGGTCATTCAACATTTACATCAAGGATGCAAATGCAGAATGAACTTACGTTTCAACCGTTCTCAATAAAAACAGGGATATACAAAAAGATACACCTGGGCTTCTAAAATAGCAATATGAATACAAAAGAGATTAAACATTATTACACATATTGCACTATACAAATAAAATAGAATAAAAAAAACCCCAAAATGAAATGGAATAAAATAGAATAGAATAAAATAAAACAAAATCTTGCATTGTTTTCCCATCTGACCTGCCACTTCAGTTTATACTGGGCCTGGGCCTGAGAGTCTGGGTCTCGTGCGGCAGCAGTAATGCGACTTGCTCGCTCCAGGGCCTGGTAGAAAACGCTGATGTGTTTCTCCATCTCCTCCAACAGCGGCAGAAGGACGTGACACTCTCTCACCAGGGAAGGACATCGCTCTCTCACCTTGAGACAAAAACACCCCCAAAAACAGAATATTTATATTTTCAATTGAAGCTTTCAATGCAAGACTTTAGCTGCGAGACTTAAGGTGGAATTCAAACGACTTCTCATGTACCCGGCCATTAAGGTGAAGCCCATCGTTCTGGAGCAGGCATCCCACCCACTCCTCACCATGTGAGGATGACTCCATCTGTAAATAATGCATTACCTTACTCAGCTGACTTTTGGCCGTCGTCATGGTCGCCATGACCCTGGCAGCCTCATCTGGCGGCGCATCCTTGGCGAGGAGCTGAGCACTGCGGGCTGCCAACTTGTATTGCGTCTCCATGGCAACAACCTTTTGCTTGGTATTCTGAGATGAGACATGGAAGCGAGAGGTCAATGCACAAAATTCATCCAAACCCCGACGAGACATTACATTTTTTTAAACTCTGAAAAGGCTTTCGGTAACTTCGATATAATTACAAATTTAAGCGTATTCTTTTTTCCATTATCCTCCAGGACAGATTTGACATAAAGTCAAAGTCAAGACTGGACCAATGAGGTGGAAACTACTAAATAATCAGATTTAGCAATAATCATGTTAAGTTGCCTCATTGAGCACAATATGAGGTCATTCCTGCCTGTGGCCGTCAAATTCCTTAACTCCTCCCTCTGAGGTTGTGTAGAAATATATATATATATATATATATATATATATATATATATATTATATATATATATATATGTATATATATATATATATATATAAAATGTACAACTTCATATGCGTTATTGACTTGTCTCACAATAAATGAGCAGTACTTCAACTTTACCCATGTTTAATGTGTAATACATTAACTGTCACACTTTGCAGTACATTGCTATATTTCTGTGACTTCATTTGAGATTGATTGATTGACTCTGATGTCCTCACCTCCACGTCCTGAAGGAAACCTCTGACATTGAGGAAAGACACTTGGACGGGGGCGTTGAGTTTGGCCTCTGCTGAGTCCAGCAGCTCCTTCAGCGTGGACGCAGCCTTCATGTGGTCTTTCCTCCACTTCTCCAACTCATCTACTCTCGCATACTGCAGCAGAATAAAGACATATTGAGACAGGATCAGTTCCGCAGAAGAAACACATTTAAAAACGACTTTGTCTGATACTTTTCTTTTGTATTTTAGTTTGTTACTTGTTTGACTTTGAGGAAAAGGTCCCTCCACCGTCCGTTCAGCAGGAGCAGCTGCTGCTTGAGATCCAGCGACACGGTCTCGTCGCAGGTTTCAATGAGGAAATTCCCCGAGTCGTTCATGGTCGAGTGCTGATCCATCCAGTGGCTGAGATTCCTGAAAAACTCCTGGAGGACGAGCAGACACAAAGACATTAAGACCAAACAAAGACTGACACAAAGACGGGGTGTCACAGAGAGAGACAGGGAAAAGATGGCTCATCATAAAAAAGAAAGAGGAGAAAACAAAGAAAGCCATTCAAAGACGGGGGCGATGAAAAAGTGGGGTAATTAGCCGTCTAATCCTTGGTGGGGATGTGAATCTGAGGTAACCATGGCGATGCGACAACTGGAACATCCTTGGTGGCTTGTTGTAAGTCAAGGAGATCATTTGATACATGAGAGGAGACTGTTAATAGAATCCAACTCTTCAAACTGAGCCTCCACTCCAAGACATTTAAGTCCATTAAACAGATGCTTGAGGAGGAAGTGAAATCATTTAAGTATAAGATAAGGGTTCCTACAGTTCCATCAAGTACCCTTTTAATGTTCTCCGGCTGGCTCAGGGCCTCCTCCGCATCCTCCAGCCAGGCCTGTAGCGAGGCCACGGTGGAGCAGTACCTCTCCCAGTTGGACAGCACCTCCTCCAGCATGCTCCTCACGCTGCGCAGCTCCATGGACAGACTCCTCCACTGGGTCACCAGCTCCCGCATGAACCGGCGCACGCCCATCTCACCTTCATCCACTGGGGGAGGAGACAACACAGCAGCGTTGGGTTGCAAATACAGAAACAGCAGAATGAGCCCAAAAATCCAGGCCCGCTGCTGGAATTCTGCTCAAATACCAGGGCGGCGGACGGAGCCTTGTTTTGGATGCATATGAGGGGAGTTCAAAAAGTTCTCAGCCTCACCCACAAACCATAACAAAGGGAGATAGTTCGAATTCATTTCTTCTTTTCATTCTGTTCATTTCCATCATACTCTTATTTGACTTTTGGATTAGCAGGCGTTGGTGCCTCTCAATTAATTGAGTAATCCCAATCTTGAAAATATTCAAATTCAAACACAACTCTCCGCAGATGTTTATATTCAGTGTGTTTTAAACTTGTATTGTGTTTTAATGTCTGCGACTGTCTCACTGTGTCTGATTTGGAGTCGCCGCCCCTTATGTCTGTGACAGGCCGAGAACTTTTTGAACCGCCCTCACATCTATGACGCTGGAAACTCACTTCAAGGAGATGTATTGTATTGGCTTGTCTTCCTCCTCCTTGGTGTGAACTCTCTGAAGTCCTGTGCCACAAACCACTGTCGCGCGGCTGATAAATGAATGAACCCGGTCGATACACAGATCCACTTTCAAACAACTGGTGCAAACAGCCTCAAAATAACCACAACGATTCCCTATATTTCCTGTCTATCCTCTCATCGCTCTCCCGTAGTGCCAACTACCAGCGGGGCTCCCGGCTGGGCTGAGGTGATGGAGGTCGTTTGCGGGATCAACAGATCGAGCCTCCGCTGTCCTAAATTTCTCACCACGCTCTGCTCTGCAAACCCTAAAGCAGCGCAGCCCCGAAACCAAAAACAGCAGAGCCTGGTTTGCGCCCAGAGACGCGCAGAAGTGGAGCAGCAACACCCCCCCTCCCCGCCCCCCAACCAGCAAATGGGGTCGTATTCCCCACTGAGAGCTAAGAGTGGAGGAACCTCATTTAGCTGTAGCCTGCAGACTCTACCCCTCCACTCCTCCTACTCTCACCAGACGGGGCTGTGAAACCAGACGGAGCACCTATAGAGAGTAGAGGCTGTGTAGAGGAGTGAAGGCTCGGTGGCTGTAGACGGAGGGAGGTAAAGGTGGGGGAAACACGCCCCGATGGAGATATTTACTTCCTTTTCAAACATGACATTCGACAGGAGAGAGCGTTTGTGCCTCTGACGTCCATCGATTGAATGTTTCCGGTTGTATTCGACCCCTGTGAGCGACGTTCCCGTTTAAAAAGGGGAAGCGCGGCTCGATCGCATTACCTGAACTTAATGTGATTTGGAAGATGTAAGATGCACTGTATCGAGGCGATGAGCCTTAAATCAAGGACACACTTCAAGTGTTAAAGGAGGAGAGAAGTCAGAGAGGACAGGGCAAAGTGCCGGGTATGGAACTAAAGCTGCAGCCACAAGGTTTCATGGGGCAGCCAGGCGAGTTTGTTTGGCAAGCTCCGAGCGAATCCTCGCTTTAATATCTCTAGGCCTCCGTTTTACAAACACTGGGACATTTTCGTGTACATCTGAGTCAATTATCAACCCCATGGATCAACTTTGGTTTCTATGGCGACTGCTGACAATAAAGGGGTCACGTCCTGTAATGCAATCAGACATGGACCTGATTACTCTCGCTCTGACCTCACGTCGTGTCTGCAGTTTCTTACCACGTAAGCAAGACCTACCGACTACGACCCCGATTAGCAGAGCATAGCATTGAATGGAGAAACAGCATCCACATCAGTGGGCGTATTAACAATACTTAGGATATACAACATAGTTTCTGCGCTGGACGCTGGATATCAAATCTTGCAGCTCCTCACCTGAGCTGTCAGCTTTGACGTAGGCCTCCGCCGACTGTTTCAGGGACTTGAAGAGCGCCTCGTAATTTTCAAAGAAATGTTGCTTCTCCACAAACGACTGAAAAAACAAGAGATAAAGGAGGAGGATATGCATGTGATATTAGCTATATGCTGCAGACTTACAGCCATTTTCCTCATATTGTGAATGTGATGAGTCATTTCGGTGTCTTGTCTTACGACGTAGTCGCGGAGCATCAGTTCCACGGACTCCTGTCGGCCACATTTGATGATCCAGGAGTTGAGCTTGGTCTCGGCCAGAGAGAGGAAGGCCTGCACCTGGTGCCTGTTCTCCAGGAACTCCATCTTGGCCAGGTGGACGCTGGAGGACGTGGAGACAAAGTTCATCCTGAAAGAGGGTGAAATATACATAATACTAGGCTCTCATTTTCAAACTTCAAAGACACATTGATGCATATCCTCTCCTCCCCACCTCTCAGCCATATCTTGGAGTTGGTCCGGGGGAACCGGGACTCCATCAACACTTCTGTCCTTGTGGATCCTCTGAAACACCTGCCGGTGACTCTCCAGGCTCTTCAGCACATCCTGCAAAGACATAAATGGGTGTGCTCATCATTGGACCATGACCCATTTCTAACTTACTTTCATCACTTGGACGCTGACCTTGTGCTGCTCCAGAGCTCTGTGGACGGTCTTGGCCGTCACGTCGTGCGCTTGCTGGACGGCGACCTCTTGTCGCAGGGCTCCCTCGGCCTGGTGCAGCCATAAGCCCACCGAGTCCAGCGGGGCGGGGAGGGACCTGTCCAGCTGCAGATGCCACTCCAGGAGCTGGTGATTGACAAGTTCAATTTGTGTCTTAGTTGAATTCACTTTATCGTCGTCTTAACTATCATAGTCCACCGTTGCGTCCCTCACCCTGCTGGAGACCCTCTCCCACGCTTGTTTGACCAGAGCCTGATCCACGGTCAGCATCCCGTCTCTCTGGGTGGACTGCAACGCTCCCTCCACCTGCTTCCTCCCCATCTCCAGCTGGACGTGGAGACTTTTGAAGAGCTGGGGACCAAACAAAAACAAAGCGGAATGGAATGGAAGTCTGCAACTCCTCCGAATAACGGGAATATCCCGCATGCTGCTGAATATGGAATGTGTCCCGGGGCTTGTTGGAATGAGCCAGACTGACTGAAAATATGACAGCTCTGATTCCCACACTGATTGAGCTAATAATAAGAGTGTCTGTGCCCGTGCGCGCGCACGTGCGCACACACACACACACACACACACACACACACTAACCTGGTACTGTTGAGCGAGGCCGCCTCCTGTCTCCTGGGCATGTGCCGCGTCTTTCTCCAGCTGGTCCAGCCACAGTTTCAGCTCCCTCAGGCTCTTCCTCTGCTCTCTCTAAGGGGCCGGGGTGAGCGACACGGCGGGACGATGGACAGGGGAAGGTGCAAACGGGGGCGGGAAGAAAAACAAACAGTATGAGAGGATGGAGGGGAGAGTAATTAACAAGAGAGGTGTTTGAGGGATTGATGAAAGGAGGGCGCTTGGTGCGTGAGGCGAGGACACAGCGTGTGGTATTTAACATGTTCTCCTAAAATCCTCCGCAGCTCCCTGTGGGATGAAATGTCACAAAAAAAAGAAAGCTGCCAAAAAAACTGGGCTTACACTCGAGTACTTTGTCTACGGCCCCCTGCTAATACTTCATTGGATTTTGAGTAACCATGACGATAACGCTGCGGCACTCAAAAGCGCGTGTGATAATCTATTCAGTTTCAGTGTTGTTCGGCGTCTGTTCCGATTCTCTACGTCCCGCCGGCTCCTGTCAGAAGCCCATACTCTCATTCTTATGACAGCTTACAGGGCAATGGAGATTAATATAATTCTGAGGGGAGACGGTTTATTGTGTGTCAGTCTATAGAGTATTAAAGGTCCAGTATGTAAGATTTGGGGTAAAATGATTTACGTTTCTATCGGCAGAGGCGGAAATTGAGAGGATAATGCAGATGTTTGTATGAGTTCATAATGAACAGATGAGTGATTTCATCACTCTAGATTGGGCAACGGAAGTGGGTCCTCGCTATGGATGTCGCCATGTTGCACTGCCATGTTTTTTTTAACAGTAGCCCTGAATGGACAAATGACAGATTCTTCACACTGCGCCTTGAAGTCTGCTCCATCTGTGTGATATTCAAAAAGAGGTTTCAAACATGCTATGAAGAAAAAATGGGATTGGTTCCAGATTTCAGATCCGGGTGTGAAACTTTCCACGTGATTAATTCAGATTCTATTCGTTGTTTCATAAAGTGTGTCTTTCACTTTATATTCTCCGAACGTTGTGACCTTCTGTTCAAATTAGTTCTTCTTTACTCGCACCTCAGTACACCAGCAGACCCTCTTTTCAGGTAAATACAGAATTCATGACAAACACACACACACATCAACAAACATGATCATCTCGAGACAACAAATCAGCGCTGTACGAGAATGAAACACAGTCTGACACAGACAGCGAGGTGGTTGTTAACGCGGCTGCACTGCAGCTCCTGACACCGTTAACCTTAAAAAAAAAACAACAGCCGACCTCTATTTGCGGGCTTTCCATCAAATGTGCTGCATCAACGGCGGCTGCCAGGGGCCGTCATTGTCATGCTAATGGAACCAGGAGCCAGAGCAGTGGCAGGACACATTAATAACTGGTAATATCCCATCTTATTATGCTGGACTTCCTTTTGTTATCATGGCACCGGGACCCCGCGGCAGGAATATCACATCAGGTGAGATATGGAGCCCGACGCATTAGCATACTGGCTCTATTTTGACATGGAGGCAGCCATGTTTAATCTGGCCCATGCGCTGTTGCAGCGCACAGCTGGACTGTAATTCAATAGAGGAAGCCACACAAATACACTCTAATCACATTCATATGGAAAAACCCATGAAAATGCACGGGTGCAAACTGAATTGGGCTGCGGGGGTGGGGGGGTGGGGGTGGGGGGGTGATGGAAAGCCTGCCCCCTGGGACCTTAAGTTGTTATACAACCTACCTCTAACATTTCCTCTATATCGCGAGGGGCGAGATCGGGCTGTGGGGACGGACGCCAACAAAACAAGGACGGGGAAAGCGGTCAGCACACAGAAATAGCAGAGGGAGAGAGACAAGGAGACACAGCAGCAGAGAGAGAGAGAGAGAGAGAGAGAGAGAGAGAGAGAGATACACAACAAGCAAGGACAAACACACAGCCAGACCTGACTCAAATGAGAACTGTAATGTTATGTATGCAGACGGTCAACTTTTACAGCAGGGGTGTCAAACATATTGGGCGGCGGGCCAGAACCGGCACGCCAGAGGGTCCAATCCGGCCTGTGGGTTGATTTTAAAAGTTGGTTTAAAGACCTGTACTTACTATGCCGGGACACTAGGGGGAGTCCATGCTGCCTTGAATTGGCGTGATGCTGTGATGTTAATGGTCCGGCCCGCTTAAGGTTAAATTAGGTTGAACTCAAATGAGTTTGACACCCCTGTTTTTAGAGATTGTATGGATTTAGATGTACGTACAGTATGAAAGATTTGACTCAAATTAGAAAATGAACACAAAAGTCACTTCTGGAAATAATTTTGATGAGCTACAATGAGTGTGTGGTGGTGTATTTTATGCCATCTGCCTTTATCACTTATTGTTTTGCTGTGTACAGAACCAGAGCCGGCTCTAGCCATTTTGGTGCCCTAGGCGAGGTAATGGTTTGGCCCCCACTAGCTAACACCCCTCCCTGCGCATACACCACCCCAAACATTAATGGACTGGAGCCATATGACTGACAGTAAAGGCAGGCCTCAAGACAGAGTATGAGAAAAGGGGCACAAATTATTAGTATTATCATTTTCATTCTATTCATTCTTTTAAAAAACATCTTTTAGGGTTTGTAGCAGCCCCCCCCCTTGACCATCTATAAGGCCTATGTCAAGGGCCGTTTCTGTAAAGAACAACAGCGACTGGACTGCTAAATGCTGGCCTCATTAACTTTCTCAACGATCAGCATTTCTATAATGAACACGACACCTGCAGCTGTAGTGTAGGGAAACATAAACTCGTCAGCAAATCATGCGTACTACACCTTTATGTAGTAGTTTCAATTAAGGAGAATTCCCTTCTCTGGCTTTAATGGCGCATGAAGGAAAGCTTTAGAGCCTTGCGCCGGGGCTGACGCGAGAAGCAAATAATATATGGAAGCTGTGCACCTGCTGCTTGAGCACGAATAAACAGTCATATCAGCCTCGGTATATGTATGTGTGAAGGCTGTGGTCTGACACAGACGTTGGGGGAGGAAAATAAAGACAAAACGTTGAAGACGCAGAATGAGGGATGACACTGACTGACATAAATCATCAATTACCTCCTGGTCCTCCTGTCGGTGTGTCTTCTGCTCGGGATGATGCTTCAGGAACTGGGCTACGTACGTCATGATGGATTTCTCGTCCGGCTTGTCCACGTCCACGTCTGAGAGGTGGGGGCGAGGGGTGGGGGGGGTGGGGGGGGCAATCAAACAGACGTCAGGCTGATCCAAGGTTCAAGATGAATGAGATATTCATTGGCGCTGTGCAGGTGCAGTGTGATTTGATATGGAGCAAAAATGCAGGTAAATAGAGGGATATTACAGAGTATCGAACAACACACGTTTGACTGACGTGTCTATTGGGGGGAAGAGCAGAGAGGCATTTTGAACGAGAGCTCGTTTGCTTTGGAGGTTCCACCGAGATGGATCTTGGGGCCTAATGGACGATAATTACTCTGATGTCGAGCTCGATTTGTCAGAGTTCATTCTGAGGGGCAGGCGTGAAGGGCCACAGATGGTGCTCGATCTGATACTGGGCTGCACATACGATGCTCTGATGGATATCCACTGTTGTATCACTGTGCTATCGAGAAAAACATTGAAATTCATTTCATGATTAATACAAATGATTTTAGAGGCCACTTTCTATTGGCAGTCAATCCCCGTAGACTCCCATGTGAAAATGGAGTTTTCAGTTGCAACATGCAACGCCAAGAAGATGTTTTTTTTTTTTTTACATACTAAGAGAACGATCCGTTGAACATATTTTAGTATGAATGGAGTAATGCATGTTCAGTACAAATAACCCCTCCCCTCAGTGAGGCTGCTGACAGGTGGGCTACATGTCTCCGATTTGAGTAAAACATGTCTCACTTTGTTTCCTGTTAAATACCACATGTAGATTAAATCATTTCCCATTGTATTTTTCCACGAACACAAAGGTCACGTTGTTTTTGTTTTACACTAAATGTCAAACAGCAGAGAACAAAAAAAGAAGGTAACAGGGGGGGGGGCGGTTTCTAGACTGTCAGGATCATTTGGTCCAGTGATGTGGTGGATGCTGTTGGCTCTGACCCAGGGCCTTGTTAAATCCACTTTTCATCAAGTTGATGAAGGAGCTTGTTTGTTTACCTTCTGGGTCCAGGAGCTGCGGAATGCCCAACTCGGCCTCTGCCAATAAAAAGGCCTCCTGCAGATTTTCACGGTTGGGCCTCCTCAATACACGCTCCATGTCCACCAGATTGGGCCGCAGGGAATGGATGACGGCGAAGAATGCCAGACCTGTGCGCCAGCTGGGGCCAAAGTCCTTCACCTCAAGGCCCAAACGTCTGCAAGGAGACGGGGGAGGTCACAAGGTCAACGCACTCAAACGCACTGCCCGGAGTGTGGCAACAGTGGAACGAGTATTCAGCGTGTTTTTACTTGGTGGCTGTCTGCTGGACCCATCTCAGTAGGGCCCGTCTTGCTCCGCCCTGAGGGGGGAGGGGCTTCCGTTTGACGGGCGGGCTGGTGGTGTCGGTGCTGCTGGTGGAGCTGTCCAGGGAGGAGGTGCTGCTGGCCTGGAGCGCTGGCAGACTACTGGTTAACTCCTCAATCTGAGGGGGACGGGACCATTGGAACTGTTTACAACCGAGGCGTTTGAACCTTTGTTGAATCATTCATATGCTCTGGATCTGATACGGTCCATTGATCATCAAGCGATGGCTGAAAACATTACTACAACACTACTTACAGGCACAGACATGACATAATATCAGCCATATGTGCAAAAATAATCAAAGTCAAACAATCACAACACATGTAATTAGGCATCAGCCCGGCCAGCTGAGCCCCCCCACCCCCCCCCCGCCCCTTGCTTTTAAATCTACATATTACCATAAATAATAAGCACTTACACATATTGATATTATCATTATCATCAAACATGCCGGGAGGATGATTGATTTTTTTACATCATGACCTTCAGTTAAATTAATATTTTCCTTTTAAGTCATTGGCACATATTATTGCTAGTCTGTATGTAGATAAGAGTAGTGCTGAAAACATGGTTTCCATCATAGATTTGAGTATTTACAACCTGCCCCGGGACAAGAGGTGGAGAATAGAACTACAGTACAATTTCCTGATCCTTGTTTTGCTTCAGTGTATTTAAGAAATATAATACCACTTGTGTAGATTGAGTGAAAACAGCGTTACCTGGAAATAGAGGATGATGGTCCACACTAACCCCAGCACAATGGACGGTCGTCCATCAACAATGTCTGTGGAGTTGATGTTGACTAACTTGATCTGTGGCAACACAGAATGTTCAGTGTTTCATCATTTCATACGAGCATGGATTTAATTCAAGATCATCTGCTTAATCTTCACTCTAATCTCGTACATATGGATTGCAATTACAAAAAAAAATGAACAATGTGCAGTGCTGTTCTAATCCTATGCACTACAGACCCTATCTGGGCCAGGCCCTCTAATACAGGTGCGGGGAGATTAGGTATACTGACCGGAGATCCTCTGTAGGCCGACTGCAGGGCAGATAAGAAGAAGAGAGAGGGAGAGAGTAGGGAAAGGGGGGCCCGCTGGGTGGGGGTGGGGGGGGGGGGGGGGGAGTGGGAGCAGCAGGAGGAGGCGTGGGACTGTGGCTGATCAGGAAATCAGTACAAGGTTTTATATTAGACAACACAGCATGTTACTCTGATGATTCAACACGGGGGAGTGGTTTACAGAAATGTAATTTTAAATACATATATATATGTACGTGTATGTGTGTGTGTATTACTGAGATGTTGAGTTCACAAGCCCATACATATGTTTTGCAGGGTGAAAAATACCTTGACCTTTGACCTCTGACCATCAAATTCTAGTGAGGTCATCTGTGAGGTCTTCCTGAGATATTACGGTCATGTCACTAAACATTTGCTTCACATAGCAACCTTGACCTTGGAGCCAAGAGCCTGAAATATTTATCAGGTCATCCGGGACACTAAATAAATATTTGCAGCAAAATTGAAAAGAATCCATCACACCACTCTTGAAACCTCACGTTCACAATCATGGGACTGACGGATGACAAAGCGAAAACATAGCATCGCTGGCACGGAGGCAATAAAGCATCGCCTCTCGCCACTTTCATGCATGTGAGTATTTCCTGTTATTGTTCCAGATTCGGAGACTTTTATCCTGTTGTACGTGCACATTCCTAAAATAAGCACGATGTCACCTTGGAGTCTATGAATGGTTGAAATGATGAGTGAGGCGATTGTTATTTCCAGCCTTTGGTGACATTGAGTGAGGGCTGAGCACATTTATATTACAGACTATCAACGTTTCACAAATACAATTTATGAAAAAGTAAACATGCTCATACCAACATGAGCACAAACACTTGTCATTGAATAGATACAAGGGATAAACATGTGCCAGGTGAGACGTGATTGGAGCTCAATGCAAACATGGTTCAAACATGCATCTGATTCACACAGAGCACATATTTACATTTACATTTCATCATCTTTAAATGTTCTTCCAACACACTTTCATATCAACACACATACGCAGACACACACACACACACACACACACACACACACACACACAGCACAGTGCCCACTGACGTCTCATCTCCAGACTACAGATTACTGGTGCGGGATTTACGGTTTTAACCCCGTCAGACTGAAAGAAGACAAATCAATGTCCCTGCAGACGCCAGCTCATACTTAGGGTTTTATTTATGTATATCCAAGGACGAGTGGAGGGAAGCGTTTTTTTTTTGCATGGATAGATGGATGCATCCATCCATCTATCCATGCCTCCATTCATCCATCCATGCTTCCATCCATTCATTTATCCATGCATCTATCTGTTCATTCATCCATCTACCCATGTAGCCACCCACTCATCCCTCCATCCATCAGTGCATCCATCCATTCATCCAGCCAAGCCTCCATCCATTCGTCCATGCGTGCATCTGTCCATTCATCCATCTATCCATGCACCTATTCATCCATCCATCCATACATCCATCTATCAGTGCATCCATACATCCATCCAACCATCTAGCCATGCAGCAATTCATCCATCCATCCATCCATCCAGCTCATTAAATTCTTACTCAACCCAAACAGAGCAGCCTGTATCGGGATAAAGGAGGGATGTAGACAGTGAGCAGCTGGAGGAAGGGAAACAGGTTACACAAGGTCAGGATTCAGCGTTTGCAGCCACAGGGCAGCAGCTGAGCAGGGAGATCAGCAGACAGGCTTTAAAAAAAGACATAAAAGGAAAAGCGCTGATATCTCACCTTCCTCCCCTCCAGGAAGTTGAGCGCTGTACCGATGTTGGCGACCCAGTGGATCCTCTTCAGCTTCTTCCCCTGCTCACATGGCTGGAAGGGAAACACGGAACAATGAGGAAGGAGAGAGAGAGAGAGAGAGACAGACAGAGAGAAGGGGTAGAAAAGAGGGGTAGAGTGAAGAAGAATATATCATTTATAAGAGGCAAATATCAGACATTAAGAGTCCACTACCGGCGAGTATGATAAATAAAACAAAAAAGAAACATTGATCAAGAGAGAAAATATAGATTCAGAAATAAGAACGAGGAAGGTCCTATTAGAGTTGTGTTGGACTATAAACAGCAGGATCAATAGGACGCACAGAGTTAAGGCCTCGGGCAATATTGGAGCAGTGAAATCCTCCGGCGCAGTGTTTGCCTTTGTCTGCGCCGTGCGTGCATCCCTGAACTCTGATCTGTCCGTGTTAATCTGGGCTTTCCACTCCAATTCAAACATCCTAATAAAAGCCAATCGATGAGCATTTCCATGTAATTGCCGCATGTTTCACATTCCCGGCGTTCTCTCCGGAGCTCTATTGAGATTTGATCGGAATGCTCATAGAGGCGGAAACAATAGAAGAAGAAAAAAATGACTGAGTTTCAGCCCAATGCGATTTAGTAGAAAAAAAAAAAGAAAAAAACTTTAATCCGGAGAGATCAGAGGATCACATGCCGGAGAGATGATCACGAGACTCACCAGCTTCTTCCCAGACAGGACTTCCAGCAGGGCCAGCAGCATCACACCGTCCTTGATGTCCTCGAACAGGTCGGACACCACCAGTGGAGGAACACGCTGCAGAACAAACAACAAAGCCACGGTTATTACTTGTGATCGTTTTCTCTCTCCGAGACAGAAATCCAAGTATCGTCTACAATGTTATTTGATGTCAAATATCAAAGCGCCTTTATATTGTTGCACTGCTCTAATGTGAATCTACGTATCCTTCCTTCCAAAAAGAGTCATTGACATTCCTGTTGGGAATCACACATTACGAGGTAATCTAATCTTCGAAACAAGTAGATTAGATTTCTTTTCTTTTTTTGATTCAGTGATATTCAGCATGAGCTCATAATTCAAATTCTCAGCTGTTTTGTTGCATTTTACAAAAAAGTTATTAATTACCCAGTGTGTTATTTCTCTATGTTTATTCAAGGACTTTTGCGCCAGATAGGAAAATCTGAGCTGTAAAACCTCGAGCTTTGACTTAATGATAAAAAGCAAGGAAATATGAAGTTTAAAATGCAGGTTCTACAAGAGGAAGACGAGGCATGATGAGGCAGATGATGTCGGCATTGTTGCCAGCAGCAGTTTCCAAACAGATTCAGCAATGAAATGAGCTTTTTGAGAAATTATATCTAAAGGAGTTCTTGACTATAAAACAACATGGACAGGGAGTCACCTTATGCTTTTCCGTCATTTAACAACTTATTGTCTAATTGCAGTCATTTTGCAATGTCCCCCAGTACAAGTTGACAGACTGTTTACGTAAATGTGGCGTGCCTTTCACTCAGGTTTTCCAGGAATGCAAAGCTGTGGGATTCAAGTCCTGAAAGCTCTTTGCAATGTACATGAAACTATGGCGCAAGAGCTGTTTCCCCGGCACATGATCCTTTCCTGAGCAGGGCCGCGCATAAATAAACCAGAATACAATAAATATGTTACACTGGGAGACGTTCATTTAAACTTGTGAAACATGGATAAAGGAAATCCTCCTCCTCCCAAAAAAAAATTTAAAAAAGAAGCGAACTTGAAGAAGAGTTTGGCAGCTCCGAGTCTTACTGACAGAGTTAACCATAAGAGGCAGCTCAGCTGGCTCTGAATGGGGGGGCGGGGGGGGGGGGCGGGGGGGGGGGGGGCTCCAAATCCTAAAATATGCTGATGATTTTAAACTGTATCCTCCCTCTCCTCCACTTCATCCCTGACCTGACACAGACTTCCAGACGAGAGAGAGAACGAGCGAGAGAGAGAGAGAGAGAGGGAGAGAGAGAGAGAGAGAGAGAGAGAGAGAGAGAGAGAGAGAGAGAGAGGGGGGGGGGGGGGGGGGGCGGGGGGGGGGGGGGTTCCACATATCTCTGTTCCTTGCCGACGCCACATCAAGGATTTCTCTTAAAGTACAGTCACATGCTGAGGCTGAGTAGGAGGTTTAGAGTTAGAGAGAGAGGGGGGAGGGTGGAGAGGGGAGGGGGGGCTCATTCTGAGGAGCGAGCCATTCACAGGGAGATTAGCGGCGAAAAAGGAGCGAGGGAGACGGCGAGGAGAGGCAGGCGTCGGGGGGGCGTGTGTGGCCGTGTTAGCACGTGTGTGGCAAGAGACGAGAAACCCCCCCCCCCAATATCGCAGAGACGGAAGAAAGAGGGGTATAATGGAGCGGGAAGAGTGGCAGACAGACAGATGAGAGAAGGCAGAGAGAGAGAGAGACAGAGAGAGAGAGAGAGAGAGAGAGAGAGAGAGAGAGAGAGAGAGGGAGGGAGGGAGCAGACACCACATCTTTGAAAATTAATTAGCAAATACAGCCGCTCTCCTCTTCTAATTCCTCCTCTAATGTCATTTCATGGCTGTGGATATTAGAATGTTCAGAGAGCTGCTCGGTGGCCCATATCATAAAGTGACAGAGGGAAACACACACACACACACACACATGAACACACTCCTTCAAAAGGGATGAATTATAGCAGCAGAAGCTAATTGAAGTTAAATTCACCTATTTGTTCATTATAATCCCAGAGCTAATGAGGGGAAATTTCGGACTAATTACAGAATAAGGAAGTGATATCCAATTCCTGCAAAGAATAAGAAATAAATAAATCAAGGAGCGTAATGAGCTGATTGCTTTTGACTGTCGGGGGCAATAATTGATTGTGAGCGCAGGAGTTTTGGGGATGTTGGTTCGTCTGGTGATTTCAACTCTCAGCATCATAGAAGGGCCTCCAGGCCCACGAATATCAAAAGTACCCGTTCATGTACCGAGTATCACACATAAACATCGTGTTACAGTATTTCACTTTGAGCTGGAAGCTTCAGCAGAGACGCTAACTCGCTGCAACGAGCTGATGTCCAGCATGTTCTCAGACACTCGACGTAATGCAGAGGCTGATCCGAGTCGCCGTGACGATGAACGTGCACGTGGGAGGGTGGCTGCCGTTAACCACTAATCATCGGGTTGATGGTTTGATCCCCGGCTCCTACAGTCTACATGTGGGAGAAGTGTCCTTGGGCGAGAGAGAATAAACACCACTAATGGGCCCCCGTGGTGGCGTTGGTGCATTAGTGTGGCGCGCAGGGTGGGAGTGGACGGAGGCGACTCACCCACTAATGCGCTTTGAATGGTGAATTATAGATTATAGATACGCGGCAAGTTCCACACATTCCACAGAGGAGATCGTGATGATTTGAGTCCAATTGTGTGACTTTATAATCACGTAAATGAGTTATGTTTTCCCATGACCCTGAAAATGAGCCCCTTAATGTATATTTACATGAGGAGAGCGGGGGTCCTCTCTACGGGGGCCGCCATGTTTTTACAGTAGTAAAAGTGGACGCACTAAATATCTTCCGCGTTTTAATGACAACTGAAGTCGACCACAGCTTCTCCCGCATGTTCAGAAGGGCGAAGGTGAGGTGATGGATACAACGTGCAACTTCACCTCTGGGTGTCACCAAATCGTACACACTGCGCCTTTAATGAACCAACATTTACCATGCAAAGTGATGAAGAGGGGGAGAAGCCGCGAGCAGACGTAGGGGGTTGAAAAGTCAAACAATTTGCAAAAAAGTGTCCAAACAGCTCATTTGGTGAAGGTCAACATTTACCCTGAAGAGGAAGAAGAAGAAGGCTGGTGCTTAAATTCATCGTGCATGAAGTCTCTCCCTCCTCCAACACGGAGAGAGGGCGTAGTAGAGGCGCGGGGGGGGGGGGGGGGTAAACAGTGGAAGAGGAGCTTCACTTTACTGCTGCAGTAATCTCTAAGAACACTTGGTTCACTGATTGCTGCACCAAAGCGGTTTGCCGGGGAAACCGCCTCAGAGACGATGAGACCTCCGAACGTTCACACCGGCCACTTCCTAATTAAGCTTTAACCTTCTCAGAAAGGATTTGTCAGACTGGAAACTTGGGGTTCGCTCGCCGAGTCTCACCCCCCCCCCCCCCCCCCCCCCCGCTCCTCACTTGTCACTCGGCTGAGTGGAACTTTAAAGCTTATTTAATCGAAAGCCAACCCCCCCATCCAAAAAAAATAAAAAAATTTAGAGGCGAGCAGCAGTTGTGACAAAGAAATGTTATCGCCCACACGGCTCGAGAAAAACATCCGGCTGAAGACGAGCATAAGAGGCAAAAATGGTGGATCTCCTTTTAAAATGGAGGATCTTTCATTCTAATTACATTGCCAACCCTTGGTGGATGTTGCGAGATAGCTGGGCCCAGGTGTCACTCAAGTGGCCACGCCCTTGATTACGCACAATTCAACACCTTGATAGAGTGAAAATAAGAGAGCTGGAAAAAAAATGGATTGACGTGATTGTTTAATTAACCTATAAAGTTGAGCACTTTCTTACATTTCTATGGGGATTAACTCGCTTTTGGAGCCTGCCTCAAGTGGCCACCCTGTGAACTGCACGTATTTCCACTCATCTGTCAGCCCCCAGAGGTTGCAGCACGGTAGGAACAGACTCTGTAGCGGAGCATAGCGGGCAAGGTGGTTCCTCATTCAGCTGAAGGTGACAATTAACCAATTGGCTGACACGGGCACATTTACAGGAATGACGATTAATGCCTGATGTCCTAATAAATGAATACCTCAAATAGAAGCTGCACATTACAAAAAAGAAACTCTCTCAGTTTACACCTTTGCTCTATCACTGGTGACTTAATCTGGTGAACCCCTCCGAGTAATGAGAGCCATTAATCTCCTGTATAAATTACTGGGTCCGATACATTCTCAGCTCTCATCTATAGACAGTCATTTAAAAAAAAAAAAAAAAAAATTTACTTCCAGAGCTCATAAGACTTCTTTTGTTGTACCTGTGGAGTGGAAAAGTGGCGGGGGGGGGGGGGGGGGGGGGGGGGGGAAGGGAAGCGGCAGAGAATGGGATCCTTTTGCCACGTCTCAACTCACCTAACGATTAATCACACACCTTTAGGCAGTGTATTAAAGACCTGTGATAACTGGAGTGGCCCAATCATCTGCATAGCCAAGGGCATGATCCATCCCTCTGAGAGCAAATCAAACCAACTGTTAAAGCCTCCTCCCTCCCTCAACCAACCCCCCCCCACCCACCCACCCACCCACCACTACGGTTTTCCCATCTAATAACTCTATTTGAATGGGTCTTTACACTGTGACAAGCCCATAATGCTGCTGGTTTACCGCCATTAAACTTCAGAACGTCACCTTCTATGAGTATTAAAAAAACGTCTTATTGACCATGATCCTGTGTGAAAGGCTGATTTGACTTTTGACGCCCCCCCAATCATCAAAAAGCTCTCCACCGTGATGGCAGAGATAGGTTTTGAAGATGAATATGGGCCAATCAGTGTAACTATGGCAACGTCAGGCTTCAGGTGAAAGAGTGATCTGTATCGTGATGGGCAACGAGGAGGAGGAGGAGGAGGAGGAGGAGGAGGAGATGGAGAGCGGCTAATTTGATCAACTAGAAAGAGAAAGAGAAGCATCAGGCACAAACTCGAGCTGCGATTGTATCGCTGATGCATTGATTTCGGGAATTGGTTCAATTAGATGGAATTGAAATGACATTTGCGGGGATCGTTGTTTGAGCACTCGACTTGTGTTTGTGCTGCATCAATAGGACGTTATCTCATTTTCTACATCTTTACACAGTTTAGCGTGAATATTACAAAACAAACAACAGTAGGAGTGGGTTAGTGTCGATCAGACGGGACCTAACAACTATTTTCAGCAAATTACAATAAATATAATGGAATGCAGCCCCTTAACTTGATCGGACTTCTTAGGTGGAGCACTAGGTGGAGCAAAATTTAATGTTCAATCTAACACACCGGACCTTCAATCTAGATTTCTGTGGATGTGGACCCCCCCCCCCCCCCACATCCATGTCACTCACACCCCCAGTTTACTCGCCAACCATGAAATAGCACAATCCCCCACAAGGCCTCACTCTATTGTGTCCAAATGGCTTAATAAATAAACTATGTGCTTATCTCATCACACTTTCAATAATTCAAGGCATTCAAATCTCATGCCGCGTGTCATTTCCTGCCGGCACGGCCACCAGACATGATATTTAATGTCACGTCAGGGTTTATTCCCCTCGGAGTGCTTTTCAAATGAATGTTCTGCTCCGTGTCACCGCGGTTCAAGGCCTCCACAGCTGTCGGAATCACGTACGGGAAAAAAAAAAACCCTGAGAGGAGCGTCGCGAATCCGGCTCAACGCCTAATTGTGTTGCACCGTGCCATATTTGCCTCGTCTGCCCGTTCCTGTCACACTTTTCAGGGGCTGTAATTGGTTAAACTGAAGGATCTAATGCATAGTAACACAGTAATTACACATTAAACGTCGGCCCCTTAGCGCCGTCTGCGTCCAGTCGGGATTGTTCGGAAGTGGAAGTTGCAGATATTCTCGTGTCCTGGCTCTTTGGGGACGGGGATTAACGGCAAAACTGTTATCCAGAATAATCTAAATGGCCTCATATTGAGATAGAGGGTTTATAGATGACTTAAATTAGAGGCGGCAGCTTCCAGGGAAAAAAAAGGATTTATAGTATATTAAATGCGAAAGTGATCATTAGAGTGAGGGTAAATCCTTGCTATTAGCCATTTGGAATTGGATGAATAAAAAAAGGAAGAAAGAAAGAAAGAAAGGCATGTGAGTAAAAGGTGTGTGTGTGTGTGAGTGTGTGTGTGAGTGTGTGTGTGTGTGTGTGGGGGGGGGGGGTCTTAGCTGGCACACTGAGTCCCATGACCGGCTCCACTTTGCGTTCTGGGAAATGGAGCAAATGTCACAGCGCGCACAGTGCACAGCAAAGCAATTGGAAAAAAGGGGAAAAGGCAAGTTTTCAATCTGCCGCCACCGGCGCCGGTGTTGGTGTGAAGGAGGGAGGAGGACGCAGAGGCACAATGCTGGCAAAGCTAATGGGAATCAGCAAAAAGTCTCTCTCTCTTACCTTGGCCAAGTGGGAATTGATCCATTTGGTGAACGTCCTCTTCTGCACCGCCTCCTGCTCATCTGTAAATCAGAGCCCAGAGCATCACCATCAGTCACATGGAAGCGTCAACAAAGAGGCGGATAAAAAACAAAACAAAACACAATCTTCCCATTGTCTATTGTTGTGAGGGAATTTGTTTTCGCGGCATGAAGACTCTGATGAACTATATTTAGCCTGAGAGCAGTCACATCACACCCAACGCCGAGGACGGCTTTTGACATTTGAAGATTTCAGTAACCTGCCCTTTGGCTGAGAGAAGGGCAGTGGCTCTTCCCACACTGAGACATGAACCTCTGCCCAAGAGGCTTTTTTTATTCATTACTGACCACAGTTCAATCTGTTGCTGCCTCACTCCTGCACTATATCAAAGCCTGTTTCACTCTGAATTCATCTTTGTGTAGAGAAGGACAGCGAGTTAATGCAGGCCACACCGGCTCCATCTTACAAACTCTACAATCAGTGGAGCAGGCGTGTGCTGACGATGCACCTGGACAAAACCACTTCACTTAGACGGGAGCGAGACAGTGACCGTGGTCTCTCGAAATGTCTCTCATATGTTGTACACCAATATTACTATGATAGAGTGGAGTGTTCAGCCGTCTGTTTACAACCAGCTATGGCTTTAAAGGTTCCGTGCGCGGGATTGAGAGGTGGAATTTACATATCGCTGCCACGTGGGAGTGGCAAAATCAATACCCAATTTAAAGAAAGGGTTGGTAATCCTATAGACGTTAGCGAGAGCAGCAAACACATTGAAAAACATGTAAGATGCCACATCCCCCCATTAACTGTCTCATGAAAGCTTTGCCCTCACAACACATGACCATGCGCTGTTTTGACTTGATCGGAGCCGAGTGGAGGAGACGGCATAGGGAGGACAGCTATGTGAAAGCAGCATACACTTTCAAACGCATCTGACATCCCGCCATCATCCCATCAACTCTCTCATGAAAGCTTTGCCCACACAACACATGGACACGCACTGTATTGACTGTTGCTGAAAGCCGAGCGGAGGAGACGGTGCAGGGAGGACGGCTCGGTGAGAGCAGAGTACGCTTTGAAAAATGTCAAACAACCCACGTCCTCACATTAACTCTCTCACGAAAGCTTTGCCCTCACGACACATCAACCTGCCCCTTTTTTTTTGTGCACGAGTGGAGGAGACGGTTCAGGGAGGACAGCTCTGGTTACATCACTCGCTTCATCTGTGACTCGATAGCTCGCTACCTCCTGTCAGTCACCTCCGCTTCAGCGGTGAACGCCCTGTCACGGGCTGCAGGAGCATGCAGAGGAGGGTAAGTGAGTGGATCCAATGATGTCATCCGTCCAAACCAAGTACTTAGTCATGGTTTGTACATTCCTACTATGTGACACAGACAGCTTCATTAATAACAAGGTGGTGAGGAGAACCCCCGACCGAGCAGATCCAGCGTTTCCACAAACCAATTACAGACTCGACCTTTGCGGGAACCAAACCATGCGTTTGAGCCAATTCCCATTGTTATCCGCCCGTCCAGGCGCTTTCATTCACTCCCGTCACCGCCACACCGCTGAAAAGACTCAGTGTGCAACTGTCGCTCATGCCCCCTTATCACGTGCACATCCCAGATGTGTGTGTGTGTGTGTGTGTGTGTGTAGTCTACCTGCAGCTCTGCAGTGAGAGTGATTTTTGTATGTGTGTGTGTGTGTGTGTGTGTGTTCTGCAGCACAGAGCAATATCCTTCAGATAAGCAGGTTATCAGGCAGAGGACGTGTGACGCACCGTTTTCCTCCACCTTAATGAAATGTGCTGACGGGTTGATTACACTCAAGTTGGTGAGTGTGTGTCAGTGGGCAGCAGATAGGAACAGTCAAGGTGTGTGGCTGTGGGCGTGGGGGAGTGGGCGTGTCAATGGGCCGTTCATACATAATGCAGATACACACCCATGCATAGTCATACGTGCCACTGAGCAGCAGCCACCCCAACGACCCCACCCCCCACCCCCCACCCCCATAGTTCTCTATGAATTAATCTTATGATTGGGTCTGGGAGTAATCAAATATTGATGGGCGGTAATATCTGGGCGCGAATGAGGGGAGGGGGAAAAAAAAAGTCTTTGCCTCCTCAATCCAGCGGCAGAGACGTGTGACGGGGGGCGGGGGGACATGTCTGTGCGTACGTGGTGCCAGCCTGCCTCACGGTCTCAGGGACGGGGTGACTTTGAACTCTGCGCACACACACATACACACACACACACACACACACACACATACAGAATCACACAATTCTTGCAATACCACAAAGGGACGCGGCCATGCTCAGCAGCCAGGCACGAAGGGCAGTGCTTTTACACACTTGATTGGCTCCTTGGCGAGTGTTGGCCTGTATGATTATTACAGTTCCATCCTCCACAGTGAAGATGACCTGTGTGACATATCATCACGATCCAGTGCCTGGTCTCTGGCAGTGACAGGAAGTGGCAGCAACACAGCCATTTTTCCTTCTTTTACCCCCATCGAACCGATGGCTTAAATTCAACGTGAAATACTATCACACATCCCCACTCTTCAATACAATTCATCCTCTGGTGTCTGACCTGATCTTGCACAGAGGGAGAGACTCCGTGTCACACGCAGACATACAGCTGGACTCTTGAAATGCAGATGTGCAGACAGACTCGCTACCGCACAGTCAGAGAGAGAGAGAGAGAGAGGAAATCAAACATTTTGACAGTGCGACTGCTGTGCCGTGCACACACGCAGTGGACCGATACCTCACTTGCTGCACATGCACATGCACACACACACACACACACACACACACACACACACATACTCTGACGAGGTGGAAACGCCCCCTTGAATGCACATTTCACACGCTGTACCCCCACAGAAAAAAAATAAAAATCGGCCCTGCAGGGAGCACCTGCACTGCAAAAGGCACATAGAGTGGGCACGTCCGACCCACACTGCAGTGCCACGCTCAATCACACACCCTCAGCTTACCACGCAGAAATCACACACTTCACCTCCTCTTCTCCCTCTCCCTCTCTCTCTCTCTCTCTCTCGCTCTCTCTCTCTCACATTCCTCTGAAAGTCAAACGTGCTGTGTCACACTCACCGCGCAGGTAGTGATAGAAGCCCGTCACCAGGTTGAGGGACGTGTTCTTTTTGGGAGACGCGTCGCCCCCCGCCTGCCGTGCCATCTTGTGCCCCAGGCTGCGCCCTCCCGCTTCCCGCCTGTTTTCATGGGGACGCGGCCAAGACATCCAGGACAACTTCCAGAAGAGGCTGCGCACTTGCCCTTGCTCCTGCCCTTGTTCCTTCTCTCTCTCTCTCTCTCAGCCACCCCCCCCCCTTTTTTTTTGGAGAGTGGGGATGGTGATGCCTGGTTAAAGGACCCCCCCCCCCCCCCCCCCCCACCACCCCTGCGCCCTCTCCCGCCTGGAGCCCTCGGACCTCCTGAGATGACAGCAGCGAAACTGTTGCTCTGAGGCAAAGGCTTCACCTTCTCGTCCTCCGTCCTGTCCTGCACACGCACTCAGTCAGTCACACTCGGTGGGTTTTCTGTCCCGCCTGTTAAGCAGCTTGGGAGAGTGATGTGAGTGTATGCGTGATGCAAAGACTGTTAATGTGTGTGTGAGTGTGAGTGTGTGTGAGAGAGAGAGAGAGGGAGAGAAGCGCAGCATCAATCTTGCTTCGTCCCTTTCGCCCTCCCTCCCTCTACCTCGGTCGTCCCCTCCCACATTCTCTCTCTCTCTCTCTCCCTCTCTCTCTCTCTCTCTCTCTTAATTTCTCACAGTAGGGCTGCAGGAATGATCCTTCCCTCCACCGGCCGGCCAATCGGCGTGCGTGGGAATGAGTGATGTCACAGCAGCCCCGTCCTGGCGCGGAGAGGGAGAAGGTGGGTGGGTGGGCGTTTTTTAAGGGGACCGTTTAGCAGGTTAGGAGTGGAGGACGTGGAAGCTGACAGCATCACACACACACACACACACACACACACACACACACACACACGCTCAAACACAGACGTGCAGGAATTCCCAGAGTGCTGCTGGTACTCTAGTTCCCCTCCTCTCTCTCCCTCTCAGTAACACAGATGCCATGCAGGGCTCTGAGGCATGAAGCTTTCATACTTCACACAGGCTGCAGAGTCCCGTGTGATCTGCTGCTGCTGCTGCTGTTTAAAAAAACAAAACAAAAAAAACATCCTCTCTCATCGCTATCTGTCACCTACATGTTTGTTTACTCTGACTGGGAGGCGGGGGCGGGGGGGTGGGGGGTACAGCAGTGCACTGTAGAGGTGATAACAATGTCTGGGGTGAGGGGAGACTTTGAAATATGCAGAATATACTGCATGTAACAAGATGTGAGTGTCGCATCAAACAGTCTGAAAATACACACTTGAGACAATGGCAGAGTTATTTGTACAAATCTGTGCAAATTCCTGAAAATGTTTGTGAATAGCTCACGTGTCTTAGTATCTCACTGGCTTCACACTCAGCCTGTGTAGTGTTATAGTCCAAGTGAAGCGATGTGTTCAATTTCTTGGACACACAATACATTGTACTATCATCACATTGTATAAACAGGTGATCATTGCAATGTAGCAACAGCAACTGGGACTCATCTACACAGTGTTTTCACTTGCACTGATGAGCACTGTTGATAGTGTTGGATCATTATCTCACAATACCAACAATGTGTAATAGAGGTGATGCCATATCAATGGTGAAGTATGAAGTAGAAATATATGCAACAAGACCGACAGAAGGAAGTACTAGGAGGGATTCCTGCCCTACATCTCGCTGAACTCTCCTCTAATCCTGATGACATCACGCAGGGGTCTAAATGCCAAACACTCTTAATGTTTACAACTGACTCAGTGTCGGGAAGGCAATAACATTTTTATAGTCATAAAGAAATGTCTCCCTGTAAGTTGATGTAACATCCAATTCGACGTCACAGATGGACCAAATATCTCAAACAAAAAAAATGAATCTGAAAAAAAGCATTTCAAAATGAAAAAAAGGGGAAAAGAATTGATCTATTTTAAAAGAAACTCCATGATTGAATCAATTTTATATTTCAACTTTCAGTTTTCTCAACCATAATATGTCGCTGACCCAGATTTGGCTCGAGACTCATCAACATAAGTTATGATGTCATTCATAGCACCACGCTGACAATGGTGATGTCACAGAACTTTGAATAAACAGCTGAAGAAGTCAATGAGCCTCAGTGGCGGTGACAGTGATTCGGTGACAGTTCAATTACCGAGGGTCACTTTCCCTCACTGAGCAGGAAAAGCTGCGGCCGAGCGAACAGCCCGTTCCACACGGGCCCGGTTAGAATGGTCAGGGCTCTAGTTTTGATAACTCAGCATCTGAACAGCCATTCTGTGACTGCGTGAGCTGCAGATACTAAAACTATTAGATAAGGGAGACATGTGTTCTGGGGCTGAAATGAGCCCACCACTCCTGCCTTCTGCTGTGGTAACAACACAAAGACATCTCTATTTCCATCTGACCTCTTTTATTCACCGCGTCCTTTTCCCTCACATTGTGTGGAATCGTTTCACTCGCACACCCACACAAACACACAGTGGCAGTGGGAGCTCTGGCAATATTAAAAGCACCGGGCGCCTCTTTGAAAACACATTCAGAGACTTTCCTGGAAAAGCAATATCCACACGGGCGAGCGTGGAAGGGGTCTTATATCAGCCGTAAGGATGAAAGGACCATTCATCACGGGTGTGATTTTTTCTTTTGTTCTTTGGGGCTCTCCCCCCCGCCCTCCCCTCCATCATCATAAGGGATTTTAATTATGAAAGTCATCAATAACTGATGGCAGCTGTCATCCGCTATCTGTCTGCTGATAATCACGGCGCTGACGCTCCTCCTTTCAGCTGCCCTGAAACCAACCACAACACGGGGACTTCTTCAGCCACTTCCTTTACCTTTGAAACCAGGATCTGTCAATGGGCCGATTTACATTTCTGTGTGTGCGGCGCGAGGATGTGCCTGTGAGTTCAGGTGGCATGGATGAGTTCAAGGGGATATTCATGGGACTCTTTGCGTTTACACTTCCTTCTCTCCCTCACCGGCTTTCTTACTCTACACCTCAGAAACGCATGAGTTTCACATGAGAGGGAAGTAAAAATCCATTGACGGCAAACTCTCACAATCCCAACTCAATAATAACGCGGCAAGAAAAAGAAAAAGAAAAAAAGGAAAAAGAGAGAAAGAGCCAGACAAAGAGACAAAAAAAAAATCTATTGTTCCTCACGTACAAGCACAGACCCCACATGAGTGTGAAGGAACTGTCCGAGGTGCTGAATCCGTCAGTGAGGATCCTCTGCGACCTGACACCCTGATTTCACGCAGTGAGTGGGAGCGATTGCAGCCATGGTGCAAGTTCAAATGGGGGATTGAAATGGTAAAAATGTTGTTTTGGCTGTTGTGTGTATTTTAAAATAATTCAGTCAGCGAGGGAGTGAGTGAGAGAGTGAGTGAGTGAGCTCCCAGCAGCAGAGAGTGAGGAGAGAGGGAACCTCCCCCCGGAGAGTTAAAGTGCTTAGAAAAAACAACCCCAGGACAAAATCAAAAAGAGACGGTGAGGATTCTTGGGACTTATTAGGCTTCACCAGGGGGGAACTGAGCGGAATGGAGGGTGAGCAGGTGCACACATGCACACGCACGTACGCACACACACACACACACACACACACACACACACACAGAAAGAGAGGGAATACAGTAACCTGAATCATTTTCACATGTACGTGCGAGAATAAACCAACAGACTCCTTCAGGCTGCAAACCTCTAGAGTGCTGCCGTCTATCCGAGAGGGAGAGAGATAGAGAGAGAGAATGGAGGGGGTGTGTGGGGGGGGGGGTGATGAGGGTTAAAACAGACCCAACCTCAGCTGGTCTGGATCCCTATTGAAGCTCCTGGCAGCCCAACAAAACATCCCCAATCCCTCTCTGAGGTTGTGGAGGTTGGACGCGGGGTCAGCGCCCGGCCTTCACACAGGTGCCCGCGTGTCTGCGGGCTGCAGACGCTTGCGGAGGAGAGGAAGGAACAGCCTCTTTTTCAGCCATTACAGGAAAAACAAACAGCCTCCTGCAGGGCGGAGGAGGAAACACACACACACACACACACACACACAAAAACACCGCTTCTGCTCGTATCATAATCTATTCACCCTACAGATATTTGGGTTTGCTCCACGAGCAGCCAAGACTTCCTTCTGAACTGCGAGAGGGGGCCTGGATGCACAGCACCACCTAGAGGGTGAGCGATGAATGGGTGTGGAGTAAATGGAAGACGAGCCCCAAACAAGACAGTAAAAATGAAAAGGCTGGGGCTGGGCGTTCTAAATTGCAGCCTCCCTCCTCCGCTGACACCACTCCACTCCGCACCCCAGCGTCTCTGATCTCTCTCTTAATCTATTAATGACTCCACAACTCACCCGTCACCATTACACTCTGCCAGATACGGACGAGCACTCCCCACCGCAAAACTGCACAAGGTTACAATCCCCGGTGATAATTTAGTAATGCATCAATCCAATTATATCTTCTAGGGGAAGTGGGTATTTAAATTCACAGGGTAGAGGCTGCTCAGGGGCGGAGAACCGGACACAGTCTTTATCACACTCTGCGACACAAGTGCGGGCTCTTCTCACTGAAAATGCATCGGCAGCACAACATAAAAAAAAAAAGGGAAATGCCTGTTAAAGCCATCAGGCACCAAAAAGGGCGGCTTGGCTGTGCGTGACAGAGGCTCGCCATCAGCTCTGGTACACACAAAGACAAAATGATTTAAAGGGCTTTTCCGCCCCTTTCCCGAAAAACCATCTTGATCCACTTCCTGACTCCCGCTCTTCTCTTTCACCCCCAACAATTCCTGATTGAACAAAAACCCTGCTTTCCTGCACTTCCAGCAGAGCACTTCAGCCCAAACACTCGATAACATCCCCTGCAACACCCACAGCATCGCTGCTTATCACCCTTCTCAGGCCCATTCAGCCTCGCCATTCCCCATCCCCATTCATTATTTTTTTCTTTTTTTTTTTTTTGTCACCAGTCTCGGTGTAAGTGCTGAGACGGAAGTCCAAAATGCCAGCCCATTAGCATAGCTAATTACATTTCAGTGGTAATGACGCCACATTAAAGAGAGTAAGAAGGGGGAACAAGTCAGAGTGATTATCAAAACAAGCCATTTCCTCGTTCAAGCACCATCACTCCCTTTTTTCGGCGGCAGATGTGCGGAGTCGGCGCCGTGTCGCTGACATAAATGTCCAAATATGCCGCCCTGAGCGCCACTCGTTCGCGGCCCCAGCACTGATACAGTAATTTCAGCAATTTGAGCACCTGCAGTACAGACACACACACACACACACACACACACACACACACACAGAGGAGATGAACCAGATGAGATGGGAAAATTAAAGTTATTCATGAATGTCAAGCAAAAATGGTTAAAAATGTAATTAAATGTGTTTAAGGGTAAAGTGAGTAAGGTTTGGTGACATGTAGTGGTGATATTGGGCGCTGCAACTCAACACCCCTCACCTCACCCTTTCAAGCATGTAGGAGAACTTCAAAGTTATCATTGAAACATGCCCTGAAACCGACCATGTCCATCCAATGCTTCAGTAAACTAAAGGTGATACAATGCAATTATATATTATTCCAAAAAACAGTTCTGCCAAATGTTTTTTTCAACCTTAATTTCACACACCAGACCTTTAAATTTACAACAGACATGCTGCGTGAAATCAAACAAGACCCCGTGTCTCGCCAGTGTTGCTACATTTGAGCCATACTCTACTTCCTGTCTCCACAGGCTCCATTATTAAGGCAAATACATTAAGCAGAACAAACCCCTGATTTTAACACCACACACAAACACACGGCAAATGTGGCTAATACAAAGCAACCCCCCCCCCCGCCCCCCGAAGGCACTGGGGGTCATATCAAAAACACCATTCAGCACCAGTAAGAGTATTAAAAAGACTCAATTTGGCTTTGAAAAAAAAAATGTGCAGCTTTATGTTTCCCTGCTGCGTTTCCCCGTGAATGTGTGGGAAATTAATGTGTGTGTGTGTGTGTGTGTGTGCGCATGTGTGTGTATGTGTGAGTGAGTGAGTGAGTGAGGAGTGCAGGAGTGGGTCAGACAGTCTAAGCTCTTTATCCAGGTTCAGTGGCCCGCCGCACATTACAGGGACGAGTAAAGTGAAAGCACTGGCGTCAGCACACGAAATAAATCACTGTGGCCGCTGCAGTAAATTCAGTTACAAGTCTCGTCTTACGCTACGGAATTAAAAATACTGACTGGAGCCGAGTCGGACGCTGAACCGTCTCCACAAACCTGTTACACACAAACACTTAGAGGAAGTATTTGAGCTCATCCGGCTTTTGTTTTCACTCTCCAGCCACCTGCGCAGGTAGGAATGCATTTTTGGATTTCCAACACATTTCCTGAGCATTCCTACATTCATGGAATAACGAGTGTGGGGAATAGTTATGTCAGGGGTCGGCGGCTGTTTGTGGCTTGAGGGGCAGAGGAGGTCAGTGTGTACGTAACACAACAGGAAATAACGTTTCAGGGTCACAGACATTATTGTTGATATTCACTGTAAGCGAGTAAAGAACAAAGTGATGGATTATGGAAGAACAAGTGAAGCAGCTCAACACATGTTTAGGAAAACAATAATATGAGAGACTGTAAGAAAATACCCCTGCTCTGGGAAATTCAGAGAAGTAATGGATGTCCATCTTTGTATTGGACTTCTACAAAAGGGCACCTTTGGGCATTTGGGCAGCATGGGCCCACCGCCAGCTCTACCAGTGCTCCGCCCCCTTGCCCATATTTGGATGAACCAGGAAGTAGGAGGAGTCAGGCATCCGCAAGATGGCCAACGAGTGAAACACCCACTATGAGCCTCATCAACACTCTGCAGACACCTATGGGTGACATCACAGATGCTACGTCCGTCTTTATGTACAGACGATGGTAGAAATACAATAAGTGTCGCAATGAAACATTGCAAATGGCCTATTTTAAGATGCATTTCGAACCTCAAAAATACCATGTGTTGGGTTCAGTGACATCTAACGGTAAAGTTGCATGTAGCTTTGTTAATTCACTCTTCCATTCCAACCATCAGGAGATCTTATGATGTCCCTCATTTATCATAAGAACTCAAAAAAATCATATTTAGCTCGTCCAATCTGGGTTACTGTAAAATATGACGTAAATATTTAAAAGCTGACGCAATGGTAATTAATATAACAACTCGTACATTCAGCTGATTGAGAAAGTTTGTGGTTTTAGAGTCTCGCCTGCGGCCACTGTGTGGCATGCAAAATGGAGCAGGGGAAAGACTCAAACCACAGACCCTCTGGTTAGAGGACGACCACTCTGACCCCCAGACAAATGAAATGATATGCATCAATTCATTAGTTTTAAACACCAAGACCAGACCGCACTGGATAACAGACAGCCCCCAAATGAAAGACACATGCCTCTCTCCAAACCAATCAATGTCAAGTATAAATCGTACTGGTAATGATGATGGGATCATCGTGAGACCAGAAGATTAAATACAAATAATCCTGATTAGAACTTTTATATGTAAAAATGTCCTTGGCCCATATGTCTCTCCAAGCAGATTAAATAAAATAAAAAAAATAAAAAAATGGGAATTACCCATTTCCCTGTTAACTTGAATATATGGTGAAATCGTCACATTGTGTGTCCAGCTGACCTCTCCGAGTTCAGTCCACCACAGTCTGACCTCCATTTAAAAAACCCTTCATGTGCTGAATGGACGGCCGGGGGCAGAATGTTCCACCGTCCAATCACACGGTGACAGGTGGAAGGGAAAGGGGACAGAGGTTCCTGTGGGTGTAAGATAAGATGAAGCTGCTGCACGAGACTATAGAAGTAGAACGGACGGAGGCTGAATGTGTCTCGGGGTCATGAGTTCAGGTGACAGGGTTTTATCTGAAGGACATTGTTGTGTTTGTCCGTCAAATCTGGTATCTGATGCTTCAGTCTGACAGGGAGGATCAGAGGTGGCACAGAGACACTGAAGGGAGTGTATCATTATATCAGTCTGATATTCTGCTCCACACAAAATGTATATGTGTTCAAAGAGACCCAGTGATGGAGAGTCCCATGAATACACCTTTGTCCTTCATCTATGACCTGGATCAGCAGATTAGACCACATGCCTGTGCAGGGGCCATTCAAAAAATACATTATAATTTTTTTCTTTTTAAATACTTTGGTTTTTTTATGTGTTCTTCACTAAACTGCTCCCCTCTACCAAATCTTGTTGAAATGCATAGACTTGTTTCGTGGTAATCGTGCTCATAAACAAACTTGAAAAACAAACAAAACAGGGCTGAAAACGTAACAATATGAACTGTCGGTTTGATTAAAGGTGCATTACCTCAGGATATTGACCCGGAGTGACATATGTCATTCCTGAGGGGTGGGGGGCGGCCGCACTGGCTTTGTTGTTGTGATTACATCGTTTTGACAATGCTAACTGATTGCACTTCACCTCCCTGCCTCAGGTGTCACTATGAACAAGCGTGATTGGCAAGTTCCGTCATGCTCGTTTGCATAAATTTGTGAAGGAATAAGTATAATTGAATTATCGTAAATTGACAGACACACAAACAGAAGAGAAGATACACTGGAATAATAAAAGTGGTAAAGATGGAAGCTTATGTGTGTAATTTCATTTTCTGTCATTTAGCTCATGTAAAAAAAAATAATAATAAAAGCCTGTGACCTTCATGAAGGTGTGATCTTTCCTGATTGCCCCGACTCCATACTGTCTGGCCGACTCCCCCATTGACCCTAATCTTGTGATCTGTCACTCAAACCCTCAATGACTGTCAGGTTGAAGAGATTATAATCTCACGTGCGACGGATGCTGTCACTGAGAAAGTAGCACTGCGCTAAACACAGACAGTGCACGGGCGCGGGCACATGTACACACCCACACACACACACACACACACACACACACACACACACACACACAGAGCTATCGTTTCATCAGGCACAATGTTCTTTTTCGCAGAGGCAGGAGCTGAATCAGACACAGCCAATAAGCCCACAGGGTGAAAAAGGGAAGGAAAAAAAAAAGCTGGCTATCATGCGACCATACCGCCATGGCAACGAGTCACAAACACAATCTGGAAGGACAAGGGGAAGACGCGGCAGAATAAACAACCACTCATGCTGTGGATCTATCCCATGGTGACACTGGTGCCACCGTTCTGAGGCTTTTGAAGACTTGCACTGGGTCATTTTTCCCCCCCTACCATTTGGCTAAACTGCTGACTCGGGGCGGAAAAATAGGCGGTGAAAATGAAAGGCTATTTATAGTTTGTTTTTTCGGCGTCTCGGTGTGGGCGCATGTGTGAGAAGACGCCGCGGTGCCGTCCGCGGCCGCGCGCGATAAATGGCGGTGTCAGGACTAAACAGGGAGGCTGGCATGGCTCAAGGTGACCGTCTGCTCCGGCCTTCCTTGGCTGCGGCCGAAACCATAATGTCGCCCCTGGCAACAGGATGTCACCCTGGCCCCGTGCCAAGCCTGAGGATGCATGCCAGTCTCACCAGTAAGCAGGGGCTTAAAAAGCTGGCTGTGTGGACTCCTGCTCTGGTCCTCACTTTGTCGCGTTCTCCGGCCTCCGTTTATTGCTTTTCCATCAGTCCAGGGCTCTCGGTGCGACACTCGTGCTGAACTCGCCCTTTTGCCTCCATTCAACTTGTTTTTTAAATGGATCAGCATCTTCATTGACCAAAAAAATGACATTAGGAGGGGATTATAAAATCAAACCACCCAGCATATTTCTTGAAATGCAGCCGCACAACCAGCACAAGCCGCCAGAAGCCTAAAAGTGCTGTTTCCATCACTATTATCTGATAACAAGCAAAATTGCCAGTCCAACCCAGACACACACACACACACACATACACACACACACACACACACACACACAAGCAGGTGCTTTGCAATAAAATGCGATTTTGCTAACTTGTTTGCTTGAGAGGCGAGCGCGTTAGCAGACGGTTAAAAAAAAAACAAAGGTGTAGGCGGAGCATGTCCAGTATATACAGCTCGGACGCCCACGACACGGAGAACAGGTGAGCAAGCGAGATTGGAAAGACCCGCTGCATTGCTCCCCTCGTTAATGAGCGACAACAAACGGGGCGAATTCCACAGCATATGGAGGAGTTCAGGCTGGGAGGTGTTCAAAGCGGCCTTGCAGTTCTCTGCCATATGGTGTCACTAATTGCTGTTTTTTTGCACTGCAGCAGGGACAGAGAGAGAGAGAGGGAGAGACAGAGGGAGAGAGAGAGAGGTGGGCCACCAAAAGGGACAGTTGAAGGGAGATGAACAAGACCCACCACCCCCACCACCACCCCCCCCCACAAAAAAAAACTGGGGCGACAAAAAAACTTTTGATTGTTTCTGATGTTGCGAAGAGCGACGACTGACTGAGTCCACATGGAGCCTGAGGGGAGCGCAGTTCATTTCATGGTCGCTGGCCATTTGTGGGATGTCTGGCCAAGCTTTTAAAGACACTAAAGGTGCAGTGTGTGCGATTTGGTGACATCTAGAGGTGAAGTATCCATCACCTCAACCTTCTGAGCATGCAGGGAGAACCTATGGAAGACTTCAGTTGTCATTAAAATTCAAAAGATGTTTACTATGTCCACTCTGCGCTACTGAAAAAAACATGGCGGCCCGCGTAGAGAAGACCCGCTCCTCATGTAAATATACATTAATGGGCTCATTTATGGGTACAGGAAAAAAACAATACATTTAGGTGATTATAAATGCATGAAGATGTCAGTACGTAATTGTTTTGTAATATTTTTAGAAGTGAATAAAATGACTGAAATCGTACACACTGCACCTTTAAACAGTCTTAGGTTACCTAAATCCCAAGTGGTAAGAAACGGTATTGCAACAACTAAATCAACTCATAAACTTCATCACATAAATATGACAAGTTTCATAATAAATCCACAAATCCCGACTTCATTACATGTATATAATGTACAGGGCCAGACATGTTTCCATTATCTTCCACTTCTCGCCCTTTCATGAAAACCCAGAAGTGTCTCCCTTTGATTCTGGCACAAGTGTCTTGATGATTTCATCATCAGAGGTTCGGCTTCCACCTCCCATGAGATTTACAGCGACCGGAAGACATCAAATACAGTGACGCATCAAATTAGCTGCCATGTGCCCTTAGTAAAATACGCTAATGTGATCACGCGCTCAGATGGTGATGATATACATACAGCACAAAGAGTGATGGGTGCGATTGATGTTCACTGAAACCCATTTACATCATAGGCAACATGTCGGACTTATAGGTCTAGGGTGTAAGATTGAAGCGAAATTATTTCTGATTTCCGTTGATAGAAATGAAATATGGAAAAAAGTATATTGATGTGTTTAATCAACTTGAATGAGCCCTTTAAATCTCAAAAATCTATCAAAAGTAGACCCTCTCTATGTAAGCTGCCATGTTTCAAAACTAACCCAGATTGAAACAACTTAAAGATGCAGTGTGTAAGATTTTGGTCATTTTTGTCACTAAAAATATCTCAAAACAATTACATACTAACATTTTAATGAATTTATAATCACAGACATGTTTTATTTTTGTCGATTACCCTGAAATGAGCCCATGAATGTATATTTACATGAGGAGGGGGGTCCTCTCTATGGGGGCTGCCATGTTTTTACAGTAGCCCAGGGTGGACATAGTAAATATCTTTTGAGTTTTAATGACAACTGAAGTCGACCATAGGTTCTCCTGCAGGCTAAGAAGGGTGAGGGTGAGGTGATGGACACAACGTGCAACTTCACCACTAGATGTCACTAAACCCTACGCACTGCACCTTTAAGAGTACTGTATCCATCCAAACCCCAAAGCATAAACACCGTCTGCGGTTGTGGCCCACGTGGCTGTCTGAAAGAAAGCCTGTTACCCTCAATCCGTCTATCTCCAAGGGTAACCACGGCAACGAGGCCGGTCTTATCTGACTCGCCTGTGTGTCTTGGGACGTCAACAATAAAGCAAATGTTGGCAAAAGGAGTATTTGTTTGTAATTAGGTTAAAAAAAAAAGGTTTTCACCCACAGACGCAGTACAGACACACCCGCCGCCGCCGCCGCCGCCGGAGGACTATTTCTGGAACAAGCGATTAAAGTGTATTTACAGCTGGTGTCACTTCACGCCTCAGTGGGGTGGATTCGACTCTTAACTGCAGCTAATAGATGTGGACTTTTCTCTGCCTGCGTATTTGATTTCTCTGGTGAGGATCAAAACTGTGTCCTCCAAGTGACTTCCATGGCTGTGATTATGCATTTTTGGGTAAAATGCTGCATTGTGTGATTTAGATTAATTGCCTAATCCTCTCTTTCCATCAATCTGCCTTCATGCCGCCGAGACGGCCGAAGGGGGGGGCGGCTTCTAAATTTAGATCGATCGCAGCATCATCGGGTCTCAGCATCAGTGTGCAGCCAGCGGCACCTGCACGGAGCAATGCAGAGAGGGAGGAGCCACGTGTGCCGGTGATGCTGCTGCTGCTGCTGCTGCTGCTGCTGCTGCTCTGCTCCTCCTCCTCCTCCTCCTCCTCTGCTTTCACAGAAACTGCCACCTCAGAAGCCACTCAGGAGGCAGCCATGTTGGATCCCGGCTCTGCTGTCACCTGACTTTGCTGTTACTTTGGAAGTGACACTGCCGTAAGTCATGGGGTTGTGTGACTGCACCACAGTGGGAGGTGGAGGCTTGAGTGGCAGTATAGGAAAACAGTACTATTTGACGAAGGAAGAGAGTAAACAAATGCTGATATCAACTGTAAATACAGCTGATAAGGCGAAAAAAATAAACATGACTTGCATATATATTCCAAAATACAAGTTGTCAGTTGTAAGTACTGGGGAGGGAAATGATTGTCCTACTACGGGCGAGGGATAGACTTCATCCCGTCAGCTCCTCTGGGGATTAATTTTCCCATTGTCTGCTTCCCTGTCAATCCCAGAGACGCACATGTGCACATTAACACTGCAAACACACACACACACACACACACACACACACACACACACACACAGACAGTGCAGCAAACTCCCACTAGGACAATGCAATAACACAGTCTCTCTCACTCGCCGGCTCCCCAGGATCTCATTTGCTGTGAATGGTCGTGCCCCGCTTTAAAAGCTGTCACTGACTGCCGTCAAAATCTGCCACACTGCACAACAACTCCGAGAGGGAGCGAAGCAAACTGAGGCAGTGAACGTCGGACAAAGCAGGATCCAAAAAATGTCCAGTGTACTTGGAACACTGTTCCCGAGACGCTGTCCTTCCCATTCCACAGATTTATAAAGCCTATGAATTTGAAGACCGGCACGCCAGAGATAAGACCTGCGGGGTCACGGGATGCTCCTCTGCAGTTTACAAGTGAGACCGTTTTTTGCTGTGTCATGCCGAGGTCACCTCTAAAAATGCTGCAAGTGGAGGTGGAGCGGGCGAGTGGGTGACTAAGCGTTTTTAGAACCTACCTTGCAGCCTCTGCATCACGTTGGCGATGTCCCGAGCCGAGTGTCCGTAGTGCCGGGGTGATGCCATGGCGCTTGTCCTAAAGGTCGCTGAAGTCACGCCCCCACGCCGGCCGCCCTCCTCCTCCTCCTCCTCCTCCTCCTCCTCCTCCTCCTCCTCTCCTTCTCCTGACTCACGTACGTCGACCCGAGTTCATGGGGATGCAGGCGGACACTGCAGCAGCTCTGAAGTCTTCGCGGGGGCTGCAGGACATCAGGGCTGAACCAGGTCCAGGTTGCACTGCCTCTCCTCTCAAGTCAGCCCTGTTGCAGCAGCAGTCTGCGATCCTCAGACTCACTCAGGCTCCTCCCCTAACGATGATGTAAGTGCATACTGTATGTGTGTGAGAGAGCAGGCAGGAGAGAGTGTGTGTGTGTGTGTGTGTGTGTGTGTGTCAGTGTATTGAACATCTCAGATATCCACTCTCTCTCTCCCTCCCTCCCTCCCTCCACTTCTGCAGGCAGGACAGCTTCCCGGTGCACTGCCACCTGCTGTCCAATAGAAAGTGATGGCTGATGCATGTCCGCGAGACATCCGGACCAATCGTGTGCCGAGGATCATCATCATGCCAGCTGGAGACGCTGGAAGAGGAGAGAGAACAGAATTAGCTGTTAAAGCAACGATACAGCTTTTACATAATGAGTGGTCTCACACATAAAACACTTCCTGGGCATGTTAAAGGAATAATCCACCCGAAAGCAAAATGAGTATGAGGATGTTGCACTGATTTTGTGCAGCAAAGTCAACTAGACTTAAAAAAAACGGTCTCGAAATCGTAACATTTAGACTTGAGGTGGTGATTCTTGTGGTGTTCGTGCTATTTTTAAAAATGTGTCAAACTTCAGGATGTAGGATTTAGTGTGACCTAGATATCACTGCCACTGTACATACGTGGTGTATTTTACATAATTATTCTATAATTATTAGAATTATATATTGATTACATTTCTATATTCTATGATTATGACTATAGACTCAATAATCCTGGAAAATGTCATAATTGCTCTATATTATTGTATATCATATTCTTATCATATCTAGTATATATGAGCAGTGCAAAATTTCTAAAACATTATTTTGTTTATTTACTTCTGTAACCGTTATTTAACCAGGCAAAGAACCCGTTCTCATTTCCAATCAATTCCATTGTGCAGGGGAATCTTGTTACTCGTGTGCATTTGAATATTCCCTCTCTACCAATAGAAATAAGCCTTGCACACACACTCCTCAGACACAGCATTTCAGGTTACACTCGAGACCGGAAAGAGGATTAAGGATAAACAATCAATACTCAAAACGTGCTCCCTGTCAATAATGCTATAAATTCAAGATGTGGCGACTCCACAGCAAATCAGTGCCACTCTTTGAAATACAGGAGAGGGTGTGAGGAGACACTGGGCTCCGAGCACTTATGGCGATGTGCAATCCCATTAGACGAGACCTTTCATCATCTCAGAGCTGCTGAGGGAGGGACTTTATATTCAATAAAGTGAGGGGCAAAGGAGGAAAGATATAAAAGTTGATAAATGATCATTGATCAGTTCAGAAGTGGGCGGCGACACCGAGCGGGAAGATATATAGCAGGGCTCGTTCAATTCAATCAGGTGGGATCCGCTCGGCTGATTAATTTATGGGATGGATTTGGGTTATTAAGAGGATGGCTGTGGCAGCAGGTGAATGGATGAGGGCGGGTTTAATGGATCCGAGCTCCCACTGTGTAAGTGGGGCACCAGATTTTTGGTTTCCAGTGTTGTCTGGGCACCGGTTTGAGGCTCGGTTGTGTTGTGTTTGACAGCAGCCGCTGAGTAAACAAGTTGTTTATTTAAGGGGGAGAAAAAATAAATAAATCACAGCTTGCCAAAACTGCATTGTGGGTGGGTGGGTGGGTGGGGGGGGTGATGGGAGACTTTCGGAATTGTTGAACATAAAAAGGCAGGATAGATAATAAGGTGGTGCTGGCAAAGCTGGCTGCCAAATACCTTCTGTACAGTTTCTCCACATTGTCAATAAGAAAAAAGTAGGTTATGGAAGATAATGGTTTTGTGTGTGTGTGTGTGTGTGTGTGTGGGTGTGTGTGTGTGTGTATGTGTATAAATATGGTGATGATGGCTGTGATAATCTACTATATTCTATTCTATTCTATTCTACTCTATTCTATTTCATTCTGTTGTAAATACATACAATTCTAACAAGAGGCATTCCTATTCTGCCATTTTATAAGCAAATCAATTAGAATGGTAGTTTCATCTTAAAGGTCTGGTTAGAGTATAAAATAATAAAACTGGTATTTTTTGAGTGTATAATCATATGAATGCACAAACGCTCGTCTTCATGACCCTGAAAAACAAACTTACAAACTAAGCTTTTTTTTTCTTTTAGTGATAACTGAAAGCTGCCAAAGGTTCTTGCAGATACTTCAAAGAGAAGGGCAGGTTGAGGAATATTCCCAATAAGCTGTCACCAAACTCTACACTCCCGTACCCCTGACCTACACAGCAATGACAGAATCGTTTCATTCACGTTGTTGGACTTGCCGGTGCGATGCAACATTGAGGGATTCATCTGGACCCGGCCGGCTCCTCTGCAGCAGCAGCAGGGACAGACTGCTGATTCCTACATTTTTCACGCAGCTCGGAGCAGGGTGACCTCTATCGTCCAGAGACTCTGAGGACCAGACGCACAGAGCAGGGGGGAGACAGAGAGGAGCCTCCACTGCAGCAGAGAGAGAGAGGGAGAGAGAGGGGGAGAGAGGAGGGAGGGGGGGGAGCACAAAGCACATGGGTCAATGGGAAAATCTTCCTACAGAGGCCGGACCCCTTCACCGGGTTTAGAATCCATTTTCTTATCTAATCACAGCACAGGCACAGAGCCGGGACCCAGAACGCCCGAGTGGTAATCTCCTTCATGCCTGCTCAGCAGCTTTGTAAAAAAAAAAAAAAAAAATTCTCATTAGAAAGTTTTAACCTGCAAGTTAAAATCAACAAAGAGGGGAAAATAATGTCTATTCACTGAGGTGTTTCATCTTGAACAGACTCAGGCCTTCCCTTTGATGCACAGAACAAAAGCGCTCTCACAAATAAAGCTAAACGAAGGACGATGACTCGCTGTTTGCAGTCAAATGTAAACTGAGGTCAAAAGATGTGGAATTAACCCACGGCACATTTTCTTCAATGGGACAAAAGCCACAGGTTTTTGCAACTACAGCAAAAACTGCACACCACATAATCATTTAAGTTTAATCATATATGCGATATTGAATACCAAGAAATATTTCCCAAAGATGATTACGTATGAAATCAAAATAATAATATATAGGATGATGTAGTGTATGGATGTGATAAGGAATAATACATGAAGCACACATGAATAAAAAGTGTCAATGATGAGGGAGATGCTGTGTCAGCTGGAGTATTTCGCCATCTAGTGGTGAGAAGTATAATACTTTGGAGACTCACTCTTTTTCGTCATTCAGCAAGTGTTGCATAGATTATAAATATATATTTGTTGGCTTTCCACACAGTTCTCATCACACATGTAACCTAAGTCAATGGTATTCCTGCACTATACCTGTCATTTAGATGATTACTGAAGTAAGTAAATAATAATAAAATGAGTAAATGAGAATACTTTAATAGGAGGAACAAAACAACTTAATGGATTCACATGGGAATTGGCATTTTATTAACTTTATCATCTAGATTATGATTTTATAATAACACATTTAGAGGACTGGTATTCATGTTGTTTCATAATGAAACTGTTCTTGTGATGTGCTATGTGAGTCTCTATTCTATATACATACCAAAAGTATACATTTCCAATCTTCCAGTCTTGCCCCTGTCATCTAAATCCATTATTCAGGGATGTTAAGTTATCAGATGGTCTTTATGATATTCATAACAAAACAACAATATAGTCTATTGCTGCCAACATCTCTGTCACCCTGAGAGAATTCTTTGTTAAGATAAGAGATTAATCAAAGAGAAATGTTCCTCCACCTATGAACAGAACAATGTGTTCTTCTTAACCAGAACACAATGGTCCCACATGCTGTTATGAGTGTGGACGAGAGGCAGGGGGCCGTCACTAAAGGTCAAGACGGGTCTCAGTTTGGGTCTGAGGTTGTTTGGGCTGAATGGGTCCCACGCTAAGTTTCATCAAATCCTACACTGACTGTCTCTGGTCTGTATTAGATACCACATGCCAATATGACGACTTGGATCCTGCCCTGTGTGTGTGTGTGTGAGTGCGTGTGTGTGTGTGTGTGTGCGTGTGTGAGACTGTTGTGATGACCTTGCAGATTTTGCTTGAAGGGGATTAAAACAATGCTGAGTGTGAGGGAAACGGCAAGATCTGCGAGGGGCTTTGTTTTCATTCACCGTGTCCTGATTGGTCATGGCCGGCCAAGGGGAAACACTCGAGAGCGAAACATACATAATCTTTTTTTTATCTTATCGAAAGTATATCATAATATTTTTACTGGACTTCTCTGACCAGACGTCTGATGCCGGCACCGCTGACCTGGCAGACGCTTTGGAAAGACTGAGCCTCCCCGGCAGAAGATGCTGCAAATCAGAACCAGCTCGAAAACGCTCCGGCGTTGCATTTTCGTTTATTTATTTATTTTTTTGCATCTTTTATTAAAAGCACTTACATTGCATCGCCGCCATAAATTCCAGATGTACGGTTTTGACGACTTCGACAAGCATCTGCAGACCCAGGACTGTAACTTCTGGAGAGGGTGACGGCAAAACTGTGGCCAGCGGTCTCTGCGGCGGAGACGGAGAAACACAGGGGGGGGATTAAGATATTTGTTATTTCTTGACAGGGAGAGAAAATATACGGGTGAATGTGGTGGAGAGCTGAAGGAACCTGTGGCACCGGGGCGGCGCTGCTTCACATTAATCAACCTGGAGGAAATGATGGGAGAGGAAGTGATTACAGCAACAACCCCCCCCCCCAACTCCCCCCCACCACCACCACCAGGATCTCTGTCCTGGATAGATAAGCCACTCCTGTTACTAATTTCAAGCAGAAAGGCAGGAAATGTGACA
>JAFBJT010020080.1:35060-50060 GCA_016785325.1 Chascanopsetta lugubris | reverse complement strand
CCAGCCTGTACCTTTAACCTGGTGCCCCTACTCCTTGTGTTTGATGCAGGCGGAGGATGTCTGCAGCAGCTCTGCGACTGATCCGCTGCCGGAGACTGAGCACAGCTGGGCCCCCTGGAGTCAAGAGGGTGCTCCAGTGGAAGGACCTGAGTGAGTCGTCTGATCAAATTAACTGGGGTTATCATCAGCAGCTGTCTTGTCAGTCCAATGTCTTTGAATACACTGGCGCCATCTACATACTTTTGCCTTAATCCCTTCAAAACCCTGCTTGACAAAGCTCTCTCTCTCTCTCTTGTTTACATGTAGGGAGGGTGGCTAAAGTGACCGGAGCTGTTATTTTGGGGTGAGTTTCATGTGAACATGTTAGTGCGATGTGTGCAGTTTGTGTCAGAGATAAAAAAAATAAAAAAAAGTGCTTCTTCTCATCTGTTGTTTTCTTCCAGGGGCAGTCTGTTTATTACATACGAGGTCGTAGCCTTGGACAAGGCCGTGACCATTGACACCAGTGCGATTTGTAAAGAGAAGTACAAGTCCTACATTTACCTGAAAACCACACACACAGATGAGGAGAATCTCACCGCAGGTACATAACTTTTCCCGAAAACAACAAACTAAACCTAAAAGACACTATTCGGTCAGATGTATTGGCTGTGGAGATTGTCATTACATCCCCTGTTTGACTTCTGGTAAAAGTGCTGAGTGGCTTCTTAGGTTGTATGAGCTCAAAGTCATGTGACGTTGTCACGTCCAGGTTCTAAGTGACATCTGCGATCATTACTTCCTGTCTTTCCTTCCTCTACCTCGATATCATCCTTCCTGTCTGGACATTTGGGTCGGTGTGTTGACTGATCTTGTTTCCCAGAGTCAGGGTTCACTCGCTAAGTGGAAGAATCACCAACTAACCCATAAAGAGATGCCATAAAATAGAACTAGCTGTGCGAATTTAATTCTGATTCCTCCATGGTGTGTATGTTTCAGAGCTGACAAACAAAGCCAGGAGGGAGCTTCATAAAGCAGCGCGGCGGTTTCTGGAAGTGTCCTCCCGGGTTTTTCTGCGTTCATTAGACGGTATGGAACTAAAAGTTGTTGTCAGTTTCGAGCTGTGAAAAGAGGTATCGAGAGGACCAGAGGAAACACCTGCCCTGGACATGTACATCCTGTTTTTCACTGTCACATGGTGTGTGTGTAACTGTGACTGTTACTTACATGACCGGTTGTTTTTTTAAATCAAAATCACAACAGAGATTTCCACTCATTTAACCTCTGACCTTTTAAAATGAACAGCTGCCAGTCTGATGACACAAGGTTTGTAACTGTCTAGCTGAAGGTTATCTATCCGAATAGTTACCTTACCATCCTAATAGTTAGGTATTGTAGGTAGACGTTTGAGCGTGCGTAGAAACATTAGGGAACACATTTCCTCTTTGTCCTGTAAATGTCCTCTCAGTTTATTCTGTGTGTCTTTGCTTCAGAGCACTTTAGCCATGTGGATGCAGACCCTCACGAGGTGGCGTTGTGGGTCCTGCTGAAAAGGGCACAGTCGACCAATAAAGCCATCCGACTACAGGCCATACAGGAGCTTGCAGATAATCACCACTGGCACGGTAACGCGTTGAAAGATTGGCGCACATCTTGCTCATAAAACTGGGACTGAGACTGTGTGACTGTGTGTCAACATTGCAGACTACCAGTATCGGACAGCTGCCCAGGTTATTGACCAGAGAACCGCCGTGGGTTTAGCGCGGACTCCCCAGGTCGACCTACGATTCTTCCTGCCCCCGCCGGTGCTACCTGATCTGGAGGATGTACGCGTCTTGATTCATTTAACTACATTCAAACCGAGTCTTCACCTCAGCTTGACATCTCACATTTGCTCGGACATCCTCACAGGGTTGGTCAACAGAGGACGGACTGAGGCAGCTGCTGGCATCTCTGCCTCTGTCTGAGGTGGACAAGTGTGTTCAGTATTTCACCTCACTGGCCCTCAGGGAGAGCACCCAGTCCATGGCAGCACAACGAGTAGGCGTGGAAGATCGTTTGAAACAGGAGGACAGTAAGAACCCCCTTTTTAAGCTCAGATCTACCACAAACACCTGTGCTCTCCCACGTTGCAGGGTGGTCTGTGGTGTTTCGGTGGTAACGGGCTTCCCTATGCCCAGAGCCTCACCTCTGTCCCCTCGGAGAAGGTGGAGTCCTTCTGTTTACAGGCGCTGGTACAGCACTCGAAGGTAATAGTCCTTCGCCTGCCTCACTTTACTTCAACACCTTCAATGTAATTCCAATTTTTCTGGAACTTACTGATTCAACGCACATCTCGCTTGCAGGTTCAGAGCCACTGTGACTACATAATCGCTAACGGGGGCCTGCAGCTGCTCCAGAGGGTTTATCAGCTCCGCAGAGACTCCCTGAAGATCCAGAGGAACATAGTTCGAATAATAGGAAACCTGGCACTCAATGAGAGCGTTCACCAGGCCATAACCCAGTCTGGTATGTCAGCCAATCATCAAAGGGCAGCATTGTGAAATATGGGGTGGTCATTCAGCTTGTTTCAATCCCTTGTAACATAACAGAATGTGTCAATTCTCCCGTCACTCACCTTCAGGCTGGGTCTCTGTCCTGGCCACGATGATGCAGTCCCCTCACATCATGCAGGCGTCTCATGCGGCTCGTGCTCTGGCCAACCTGGACAGGGAGACAGTGAGAGAGAAATATCAAGATGGCGTTTACATCCTTCATCCACACACACGTGGCAAGTAGGAGGCAAATCAATTCCTGTTGTTGCTCTCCGTTACTTATTATTCGTTTTTAGTTTGCGTTCAAACCGATAGTTGTCTGTGACCATGTTTACATTTCCAGCCAGCAGATCAAAGCGGACGTGCTGTTCATCCATGGGATTCTCGGGGCTGCTTTTAAGACATGGCGGCAGAAGGACCGGACTATGGTGGAGGAGGAGAAGAAGGATGGAAGCTGGGATGACTACACGGAATGTTGGCCCAAGGTAAGAGTTAAAAACAGCTCTCATTACACTTCTTGTGAGGATTCAATTAGATTGTATGAATCCAGGGGAACTGAAATATACCTCTCCCTGTGTTCTCTTTCATCACCAGTCGTGGTTGGCGGCGGACTGTCCGAATCTGAGAGTCCTGTCCGTGGAATATGACAGTCACCTCAGTGATTGGATGGCCACGTGTCCCGCGGAGAATCAAAGGTTAAAAAATCTGCTCTTAACGTACTTGAAATGCCCACTGGTTTCAAATGGCCTAGACCTGTCATTACTTTTGGAATTAGGGTATTTCTGTCAATCCTGAACAAAACCTAACCCTAATACCTTTCCGTCAGTACAATCCCAAATGAACCTGTATCTGTTGCTTCCTTCTCTGTAGGAAGTCTCTGGCCCACAGAAGTCAGGAGCTGCTGAAGAAGTTGAAGCTAGCAGGGGTTGGAGAGAGGCCTGTGGTCTGGGTAGCCCACAGTATGGGAGGTATTTCAACAGACATTTCTTTCCACAGGGACGTGCTATATTCTTTTTACTTTCCCTGAACACAATGTGACACGGAGGCAATCTGATATTGTGTTTAACTTTTCCGTCAGGATTACTCGTAAAGAAAATGCTGCTGGACGCCTCAGAGGACCCCGACATGCACGGGCTGCTAAACAACACCAAGGGCATCATGTTCTACAGTGTCCCTCATCGCGGCACATCCATGGCTGAGTACTCCGTCAATGTCAGATACCTCCTCTTCCCCTCGATAGAAGTCAGAGAGCTTTGCAAGGGTGTGTAATTGCTTGGTCAAAGACTGTTTGTGTTTCAGTGAAAATGTGCAGTCTATAATGCGACTTGCTGCCCATGTGTTCGAAGACTCTCCAGCTCTGCAGAACCTGAACGAGAACTTCCTGGACATTGCCAAAGAAAAGGAAATCAAAGTGCTGAGCTTCGCGGAGACCATGCCAACTAATATCGGGTCCATGATCAAGATACTGGTGGTGCCAACACAGTCAGCAGGTATGGAACGCTAACCCACGAGGACATAAACAAAGAGAGACTGATTTACTTTCTTAAGCCCTTGCCTTGAGGCTGCTCTGATTGGGTTTCAGATATTGGCATCGGGGAGCTTATCGAGGTGGACGTGGATCATCTGAATATCTGCAAGCCAGAGAAGAAGGATTCATTCCTGTACAAACGCAGCCTCCAGTTCATCCAGGAAGCTCTACAGAGCTACATCAGCCACTGACTGAAACACTGTGCGAACACCAATGCTACCTACTGTTTACTTGAAATGGAGAGGAACACTGACACTCATCAACAATGCCAAATTGATACATACATCGTTCTTCATTGGTGCCCACTTGGATCAACTCTGACTGCTCACATCATAGTAGAGACAGTCAAAACATCTGTTTTAATGTCTATAGAGAGTTTTAGGATGTGGTGTCTCCTCCCTCTGTCGTTCATTCTAACAATATGTCAAATGGGTTTTAAAGATCATTTTTAAGGAGCCTAAAATGTTATCAAATAAGTTAAGATGATACTTTTTCTGGCTTTTTTAAAATTTCATCTAAACTTCAGGAGTTTAACATGGCTTATGGTGCACAATGCTAATACTGTATGTGATTGAAGATGCACTAATATGTCATTGCCACTAACACTTGTCACCTTTTTGACAAGAGCAATGGTTTCAAAATTTATTTTTGTATTTATATTTTATCGTGACTGCAGTGTGAGAGTTGGATTTCGTGCCAAAACGTATTCCTCACTGAGCCTTACTCTAAATGGACCTATATTCATATTAGTTTTGATTGCTTTATTTATTTTAATGGGACTAATCACACAGGTCATTTGTGCTTTTAGTCGAAACCGTCACCAGAACTGCAAACTGTAAATAACTGCATAAAGTTGGAGGTTTTGATTCCTCCACACACTCTGCACTGCTTCACTGTCTTCTCTCTTCTACACGCTGTGCTTCACTGTGCTGCCACACCCTCCATGTCAATATGTCCATCTAACAGTTTCCATGGCGATATCACTACATTACAGTACTTCCAAGTTTTCCCACAAGCAAGGTTTTTGTATAACACACAGAAATCATCTCTGCACTTCATCCAACTTTAAATTGTTATTGATCACATTTTTAAATTATTTCAAGTATGAAGACACATATACAGTATATTTTAAAGACAGGAACAGACCGTATGGACTGTAATTTTCCATTAATTTTTAAAGCTCTTCTTATAACATAGATCTTCACTTCAAAGGATAGAAAAACACTGAAGACTGAAAAAAATACAATAATTAGTGGTGAAGATACATTGAACGGTACAATTCGGCATTTAAAGACGAGTATTTGTGTTGTGGGATATTGTCCCTCGTTGCACACCGTACTCCAGCCTCTGTTGCTTTGAGAAGTGTTAGCAATCACGGTACTGGGGGTCTCTTGTTGTAGCTAATCGAATTGTATCTAATAGACAGCAACGTAAGTAATACTTATCTTATATATTGTTCTTTTCGGTGTTTTAAAACCACTGTATTAATTTTACATCGCCGCCAGTCGAGTACTACAGCTCCAACGTTAGCACTAACAAGCTAACCCGGCCAGATAACACAATAATAAACTCTTCATTTAGACATTAGCAACATTAGCATGCTAAATACATCATGTTTAGGAAATGACCGTCGTTTAATTATGTCTTCGTTATATTGTTGAATGGCTGTTTCTCCTTGTTTACTCGTGTTAACACTATTTGTATAGCTTTTAGCCATGTCAGCTAGTCTTAGAAACACTGACGTCACTCAGTTGAGTGATGTTGTTTAGCTTTAGCCACGTTAGCTACTCGTATTTACAATAAACTTTTACTCCCCCTGCAGGTTCTGAGCTCGTCTGAAAGAGTCAAAATGGTCAACGTCCACAAGGGTGTCCTGGTTGAGTGGTGAGGAAATCCTTCAAAATCTGCCCAGAAACGGTGGCATCCAATAGTTGTAAAGCCAGGTAAAACTAATGATCCACCTCTCCTCTCTTTCCTCCATAAACCCAGTGATCCTGCCATGAAGCAGTTCCTCCTCTACCTGGATGAAACCAACGCCCTGGGGAAGAAGTTCATCCTCAAGGACCTAGATGACACACACCTGTTCATCCTGGCAGAGGTGGTCCAGACCCTCCAGGAGAGAGTGGGAGAGCTGATGGACCAGAACTCATTCCCCCTCACGCAGAAATAGACATTATGGACTTTGAACGATCTATTCAACAAGCTCGGCAATGTTTTAATTGCAGGATGACATGAAAACAATTCATTGTTTTCTCTTGTCAGAATTAAAAGAGCTGTTTGAAGTAATGTTGGGCATTTTGCCTCTGTTGCACTGTGAATTTACCTTGGGCTGAGTCTTTATTGTGAACATTGTGTGTTTACAAATGTTGTTTCTTAAAAGGTTTGGTATGCAGGACTTTACTTAATTAAAATCGACAAATGGGAAACCTATCTGTCATCTTTAATGAGCGAGGTGTTGTGTGTTTCTACAGAAACTCTGCCCACTGCCTGTTTCCTCCTTGGCTCACTGTTTTGCTTGGTGTTCTAGAATTAATGTATTTAACAGGTAGCCCATGTTTTATGCAGAAAATGACCCACATCCCTCAACATCAACATGTATGGACTTATAATGTATTGCTTCACCTGGAGGCTTTATCTACATGTCTAATCGGATGTGTTAACGTATCAATACTGAGTACAACTGCACGTGATACCAGGGCCGTTACTATGGATAGAAATAACTTTACAGTCAAGTGAATGGCTGACAGATCAAATCTCCACCTGGTGGAAGGTTTGGAAACTGCACCAAGCAAACACACAACTTACTGCACATTACAAAAGCCTTATTTCATTTCATGTCATTCAAAGTAACGACTGTCATTCTATGATACACAACCTTTATGCAAGTTTGCAGTCAAGGGGACGAACAAGGGGAACCAACAGCATCAAACTCCCATGATTTTCGGAATGCCTCTTTCAAAATTAAACTTCCGGTTGCAATATGTGCTTGCAATTGGGTGGGGAATTAATTATTAGCACACATGCACGTAATTAAACCGCAGCTGTTGAAATGTAACATCACATTTTAATGGTGGGAGAAGCCATGTCAGGCTTACCTCAACACAGTAAAGCAGAAAAAGACTTAAATATCAACGTGAAAAACGAAGATGGGCCCCCAATGACAGCAACATAAACATGGAAGACTGTAATCATGATAACGGACGTTGATGGTTTACACTTTGTGACAAATAGTAGACTGGACGTTTGTCTCCCAAATCAGTCACCTGCCACTTTATCAACAATTCCACTCGAAATGAAGGTAGCTAATATTTGGTGACACATTAGTGTTAGTTGAAGTCAACACTGAGAAATGACATCACCCTCATTTGGGCCGAAACAAGCCTGTCACTTGCTGCTAGCAAACTGCCCGAGCAGCTAAAACCTAGCATCGGTTAGCCTTGCTACAGGAGCTAGCAACGTCAACTTTTGCCACTTTAGCTTACAAACAAACAAACAAACAGACGTCAACCAGGTTCTATTACAAAAAATCGTCTGAGTAAAACAGAGACCAACAATTAAATTCACCATTTCAAGAGTTAGTTAAAGTGCCACTGTACCTGCACCTCCAATGAAAACACGGCCGGCTACCTACATTTGACCACCAGGCGATAGCTGGGGTCCTGCGTTAGTGTATTTCGTATTTCTCGTATACGTTAAACGTAATAGGTGGCCAGCAGAGGGCGCTCATGCAGAACAAAAATGTTATAAAAGTGTAAGAGGAGGGTGATTTAGATATTTTAGACTTAAGATGTCTTTAAATATTAATCCCAGTATTTTTTTGAAGTTAGTATTTGTTTGTGTGTTTCACATCTTGTTTGGTGTTATGGGTTTGAATGTTTGAACCAGGAGGTGAGAAGCAGCAGCCACTTTGTTGCTATGGAGAAACACTTGGTTGTCCAGTGAGGAATATGATTTGAGGTATATGTTTTTGGCAAGATTTAGAAGTGTTTATTTAGATATTGTGATAGGATCATGTGTCCTGTATGGTATAGTGGACAGTACTCCTTTTGTCCATCTTGATGGCTGGCTTCAGTTTCTTTCACATTAGAAAATGAACTATATATAAGGAATTCAAAGCACAATAATCTGACCATTATACCATCTGTGATTCCAAACAGTCTCAGTCTATCCCAAACGTCCAACTCCACATAATAATCCTGTACATCTGAATCCAATAAATTGATAACGTCACAGTAAAATTATTTAAGTATAGTTTTTAATAATTGAAGATATTTGAAATCTATATAGATTCAAATCTATTTTCTATTTAATTGAGCATAACCTAAATAAAACCATTTAAAAAAAACGACATGTCTCTGCGTTTCATGTATTTTAAAACACAAACATCTGTTTATATTTTAAAACCATGAAATCCCACACTAAAATCAAAGGCATTCAGAAAATGGCATTGTATCAAAGCCTTTCATCAAAGGCATTGCCATCCATTCATACAGTGAATTCAAGTGTAGCAAAACACACCCAAAGTCACAATTTGAAAGTCAGTCTGCTTTTGTGCCTGTGCTACCAATGTATACGGAAAATACTGATGAAAATAGAGGAGCAATAACGAGTATGAAAGGAGCGTAAATATATAATTAGCTGATAGTGTAATGATTTAATTTTCTTCCCAGTATCCCTTTGCGGCGTTGTACCTTGCAGACGGTCCCTTGGCTCTGGTCTCAGCAGCGGACGCTCGGCGGCTTCTGCGCATGTCTACTGATGTATTCAGCTCGTGGAGCGGACCACTATTGACATTTTCTAATTTTCCATCTGTCTAACACTCACAGCGCTGAACCATGGAAGAGTATCAAGCGGAGGAAGAGGTGAGTTTGAGCACATGAAACAATCATCGGATGAATTTTAACATGTTGAAGTGGCCTCTGGTATCGAAGCTGACAGTTTAGCCTTCCGACAGACGAGCAGTAGCGTTAGCATGCTAGCTCAAACTGCGTTGTTTTGTGTCTCTCCCAACAGAACACGTTCGTGGTCGAAGAAGTGAGCAAAGTGATTAAAGAGGTAACGTGTTTATGTATCGATTCAATGTTACAGTGCAGATGTATGTGTTTAATGCGAGACAACTTCGTCCTTAGCTCCTTGGCTTTCTGACGGTTGCTAAGGAACGCAACCGGTTGCTAAGGAACGCTATCAGTTGCTAAGCATCGAGTCGCAGATAGTAGAACTTTGCCGATTACTGTATAGATGTTTTTCTTCAGACATCAGTGATACAGGAAATTAGTTTTAATGAAATATATTGTTTAAATATCACTGTTTGTTTGCCACTTAAATTGATGTAGTTTTTATCTGTTTCCAAGCTTTTTCTTTCAATATTCATTTTTATTCAAATTCGACAATTTGAAATTTAGGTTTTCAATAGACAACTGATATTTGATTGTAAAGGCTGATCAGCTCAAAATATTGGTTTACTCTATTATCGACGTAGTAGATGCTGATTCACAGAGGCTAAAGGCAAATACAGCGAGTAACAGATAACTTGAAATGCTAAATTCAATCTAATTTAATTCCTCAAATCGTCTCTACAGTCAATAGAAGCAGCCATTGGGGGAAACGCCTACCAGCACAGCAGAGTGAACCAGTGGACCATCTCCATCGTGGAGCACTGCCTCAGTCTACTCAGCAAAATGGGGAAGCCTTTCAAATATATTGGTAAGTGGTCATTCACATCCGGCGCCAAATCAAAGCGTCTGATGCTCTGAGGTTAAAGGTGTTTATAATCAATATGTGTGTGTGTGTGTGTGTGCGTGTGTGTGTGTGTTTGTGTGTGTGATCCCCCTCAGTGACCTGTGTCATCATGCAGAAAAATGGAGCCGGTCTGCAAACAGCCAGCGCCTGTTTCTGGGACAATTCAACTGATGGTAAAGTCAAATGTAACCCTGCCGTGTACAATTTGAAATATGCTTAAACTACAAATGTGTCATTTGTCATCTCTCTCTCTCCCAAACAGAAAGCTGTGCGGTGCGATGGGAGAACAAGTCCGTGTACTGCGTCGTCACTGTCTTTGGTTTGGCCATCTGAAACCAAGTATTTGAAGTGTAAATGATTTTTTTTTTTGTGTATTTCTGAACAAATTGGGACAAGCTTGGGCAATTAAAACAAGACTATGCTGTATGTATCATACTGGCTTTATTTACATGTGACATGATGGACTGCTACAAGTAAAACCTTCATCTCATTAAGCAACAAAAACAAAATGCACATCCGCCAATCAAAAGAATCAAAACATGTACAACTCATTACAAAGCATCCAAGACTGCTGCCCGTTCAGAGAGGAATAGTGAAGTGAAGACAAGGCACCATCTTGATAAGAATCCGTGTTGATAAACAGAGCAGACAGAGGTTTGTTTTGGCTGTTTAGCTTTGTCCATAAGCTCCAGTTTCATAAACTCAAGAGAAGGGGCAGCGAGTCTCACGTTGGCAGCACGATAACAAAAGTTAAAGACAAAAAAAAAAGGCTTACTTAAAACCGTACACTCTAAATAAGGCAAAAAATATATATATATATATTTGGCCAATGATTTGATTTCACAACCTAACGTGCTGGGATATGAAATGATCAGTAGTTCATGAACATAGTGTTATTTAAAATTAATGCAAAATTCATCCATCAAAGTCACAGCAGCTAATACAGGATCAAGTGTCGTCATTTTCTTCATAATAATAAATAAAATTATAAGAAGTGCAATTACAAAGCTGCTTTCTACAAGAAGACGTAATAATAAGGGTCCAGTTAAGGCTCTCTTTTTTTTTTTTAAGTCAGATGACGAAAATGATTGTTGTCGATATCGACAGTAAAAGAACTGAGAGGAATGGTAACTACACTGGATAAGAACAGAAAGCCAATAAAGTTCCAACACATGAATTAAAAAAGAAATCAAAAATATCCCCGTTTAACATTATTATTAGCACTTTTCCCGAACATGATCAGTAAAGATTGTGAAGAGTAGTGTTAAAAGATGCATCATCAGTGTTTTCAATGAGACCGAAACGGAAGAGGAGGAGGAGGAGCGCCTCGACTCTCAGTGACAGTACAGTACATTCAGTTGACATGGAACTTAAAGTAGTTTTAAAAAATATATTTATGTACACGTAGTTTATCATTACATACTCACAGTCCAGACACTCCATATGTACACGGACATGACTGATTGTAATCTTGTGGTTTTCGACAGTGTGCAGAGGAGGAGGAGGAGGAGCGGCGAGGGAGAGTCAATCGCTGTCGCTCTCGTCCTGGTACTTGGCGGTCGCTTTAATGGCACGTCCATTTTGTAAAGGCATGTCCTCGTAATCGCTCCTTTAAAGAGACAGAGACACATGAGAGGGGGTTAAGAGTGAGAATGACTCTGAGAGGAAAGCTGGAGTGAGACTGCAGGAGAGTGAAATCTGATGACGCTATGAACAAGAGGTATACATACCAATGTGACAGACTCACCCATATATTACTTCATCATCCGAGTCATTTAACATGGAAAACGCGGGATTGTCCTTCAGCTGGGAGTCTGGAAAACAAAACAAAAAGCAGGTATATGACAATATATTAGTTGAATGTCTACCGAAGAGAAGAGACAGGTTATGACTGAGCAGTACGAGTTACCATAGAGAGCATTTTTGGAGGGCGAATACACAAACGCTAGTGTGTACAGGTAAAAGTTGAGGAGGCCATAGAAAGATAAAAATTCAGCTGGTAAGTCTGGAGTTAAGGAGAAATGACCGGACACCATTCAAACATCAATGTTAAAACCAGGTGGTGGTGCACCTTTGATAGAATGACAACAGAAAAGGATATAGTTTTGGTAGTGGGTCGACAGCTCCGCCACAAAATTGTCCTGAAGAGCTTTGGCGCCGAACCTCAGGTAGAGGATGACCATGCTAAGAGGAAACAGAGAGCAAAACGAGCCGTGAGACCAAATCAAACCAAACTTCATTCTTTGTGACGAACACACGCTTACCTGATGATGAGCACCACAAGCGTCAATGCCGTCAAAAACCTCAGCCGGAGGTCTGGTGTTTGAGAGCACACAGCAAATGAGTGTTGTCATAGTAACAGTTTGGACCGGATCACAAGCAAGACAGGTGAGTGTTGGCTTTACCCGAGTACGGCATGTTCTTGAGCTCGGAGCAGGCTCTGACTACCAGGAAGACCAAGTAGAGGATGTAGAGGGCAACTACGATCAGGAAGAAGACCTTCATACCCTGGGGAAACGACACAGGACCTCATTCAAATGTGAGTGAATCTAAAGATTAACCTGCGAAACAATAGTAAAGCACCTCCGCAGGATGACGAGTCACACACCGAGAGGTCAGTTTAATATTTGAAGGAGTGAAACTCAAGTCATTGCCCTCACCTGAAAGTTCCCTATATCCACTTTATACTGATAGGTGGGATCCTGCAGCTCATTCACCCTGAGAATTGACAAGGAAGTGCGGATTAGTTGAGGACGAGCATCTGAACTGGGACTCGTGGAAGTCGCTGAGGAAGGACTAACGTTTGCCAAATGCCCAACGTGACGGCCGAGAGCCACAGGAGACCCACGATGATCAACTTGGGCAGGTAGAACGTCAGGCATTTCCTCTCACCCTGTGCAAACGACATGAAATGGATTCAGTAAGATTCGGGGCTATGGAGCTCGGGGGTTGAAGTGTTGTGTCATAGGACTGAAATGCACCTGAACCCGGATGCCATGGTAAACACAGAGCCAGAAGAGCAGCAGGGCACACAGGAACAGAGCCTGGAAGAAAGCGTCCAACGTCCCAGGAAACCAGCTGTTCACAAGGAAGGACAGAGGAAAGAAGGGATCTGGAAAGAAAATGATAAAAAGCATCACCACAAGCAGCTTTCTGATCAAATGTGGGGGAGGTTTCGGCTCACGACAGCAACAAATAAGCAGCTGATATTTGGACAGACGATGGTGCGAGCAGGAAAAAAAAAAGTAGCTTCCAGAGGAACTGAAACCAACCATTGTAGAGAAGCAGCAGCGGGAGCAGGATGGACATCCACTTTTGCTCGATGCCCCAGTCCCTCATGGAAAACTTCCTCAGAGAATGAGCAAACATGCACTGGAACATAAAGAGAGGGAAATCAGTCATCATCCAGAACTTTAGAGAAGTCGGTTTCACCTTTGGTCAGAGTTCTATAGAGTTATAATTCAGATGAAGAGGAAGTGGAGTAACCAGCGCTCTTACCGTCACCATGAAAGTCAGCACCACAAAGACGAATCGGAACCAGATTTCCACTTGTGAGAAGGTGGGATTATATGTTTTCCACTGAGGAGGAAATAAAAACAAAGAGTTAAACATAGACTCAGCCTGGATTCCACCCTGCTACCTTCTACAGGCGGCTGCTCTTTCCGCTCATGCTAGAAAAGCAAATTTGGAAACTAATCTCCAATGAATCTGTAGCTCCACCGAGTGTTAAAACTAAAAATTACAATCAAGTCCAATGTGAAATGAATTATTTTTTAAAGACTTTGTTGCGGGCCAATTGAAAATGTTTCATGAGTCACAGTTGACCGTCGTCCCTGACGTAAATAACGAAAATAAAATCTGTGCTCCTTCACTTACCATGAACTTGACCTTGATTTCATAAGTGATGTTTTCAAGTCCCTTGAAGCTGACGACCACCTGGTACTGGGTATAGTTCAAGTAGCCCAGATGGAGAACGATGATCTCGTCACATTTCTGTGAAACATAAAAACGATGCATCACTGTCACTCAAACACCGATGAATTTGAAATGGAAATACTTTGCTACACTGTAACTGTGCCGGCAGCTGCCGCCTGACTGAATGATTAATGACTACCCAGCAAACCTGATTGGCACTTACAGTCCCGCAGTGCAGCGTTCGTGATTTCTGATGCACGTTGTTGACATGCCTCACGCTGGCGTCCTGCGTCACTCCCTGCAGCTCCACGTTGATCTCAAAGGGCTGCTGGAAGTCCCCGACTGTCGGAGCGAGCACGCAGAACGAGGCGTTACTAAATTGATGAGTGTGTTCACAACATAACGGGAGACGAGATGTGATTCAGCGTGTTGTCTTACTGTTGCTGTTGTCCGCTCGCATCACACAGGTGAGCCACAGCTGCTGGTTGTAGGTTGTGAGCGGAGGGGAAACTATATTATAGGGCCCGGTCTGGAGACATACAGTGAATCCCATCATCATCATCATCATCACTATCTCAATCAATATAAACGATTATTTTATCAAGGTGCCCCCCCATTATACTTTTAATCAACAACTCGTGGTGGCAATTCAATCATTAATCAAGACCCTTCTTCTTACCTTAAGTGAGGCATTTTTCACCAGTAACTGATCACCACTGTGCTCCTGCTCCATAATAACCCTCGGACCTACACAACAAAGAAGGAAACAGGCCAGACTTTGTCACTCATTTGAATTTATAGTAAAACCAAGAATCCATCAGTCAATCAAATGTATACTACTACAAAAACCAATGAAGAAATGTCTTTATAATCAATATGTTTTTTTTTTCAAAGCTTTAAACATCAAATTAAACTTTAGTGGCATTTTTCAACCAATTAACCTTATCATTGATTATACAAATAAATGATGGATACAGATATCAGACATTTTCATGATCAGAGTTACTCAACAGTCCTTGGAGAGGGGGAACTATGTATTTTACAGTTCATTCATGCAAGAACCAATTGAAAGAGAAATATAGACTATGTCAACTTTATGCAGTCTGCAAAAACAATAAATATGTAGAACCAATAAACATTCCAAGGGAATGGTCTTTTTCCTGAACTTATTTCTCTCATGTATATATATAGTTAGGAAAATCAAGTGAGGTTCCACATGACCACTGTTATCAAGGCCGATAACACTCAGTGAGGATCACTCTTTCTCTCTCACACTCACACACACACACACACACACACACACAC
>JAFBJT010020080.1:8970-34785 GCA_016785325.1 Chascanopsetta lugubris | reverse complement strand
GAGCCCCCCCCTTGCTCTCTCTCGCTCGCTCCCCCCCCCCCCTCTCTCTCTCTCTCAGATGGGAAGAACATCAAAATACATGATGTAAGCAAAGGGATTCTTCATCTACACCTCAGTCCACATTATTCTTTACATGCTACGGACGCCTCAGACAACCAATAGTCTATTTGGTCAAGTATTGGATTTAAATCACACAAACACACACACACACACACACACACACACACACACACACACACACACACACACACACACACACACACACACACACACACACACACACACACAAACACACATTTGAATGTGGGCATCAAGACAATAGTAACCATACACAGCTCACGGAGGATCCCTATCTGACAGGTGGAATGGTGGGAAACCCACCTATACTCGTCACCTTTGTATTGAGGTGTGAGTGTGTGTGTGTGTGTGTGTGTGTGTGTGTGTGTGTGTGTTGAGGAGAAGCAGCACAAATCACCAGGCTGACATTAATTACAACGCAGAAGAAGAAGAGAAGAGGAATAAGCATCTTTCAAGACAGCTGTTTTTAAGTGCTTGAATGGAAGGAAGGAAGGAAGGAAGGAAGGAAGGAAGGATGGATGGATGGATGAGAGAAAGGCAAGAAGGAAGAAAGTAAATAAGGAAGGAAGGATAGTGAGTGAAACTCCCACAGTGAGCTGTAATGAACATGAACTATAATGACACAGTGAAAACGAAGCAGATGTAGAATTTCAAAACTTTCATGAAATGATCTTAAAATTCTTTCACTGAAAGAGGAGAAAAAAAAGTGCTCGTCTCCTCCTCATCATAATGTTTACTTGTTGCATGTTGAATGTCACATAACATGAGATGACATGTGGAGGGGGGCGGGGCGGGGGGGTGGCGTTCAAAGCAGCAATAGCAATGTGGTTACCAGCTTCGGTTACCAGGCAACAACCTTTTGTCAGTGGGCGGGCCAGGGGCCGGGGGCCGGGGGCCGGGGGCCGGAGGGGGGGAGGGGCTGTGTTTTCATTCATAAGCTAAACGGTCACATGAAGAGCTGAGTGAGTCATGTCAAAGCAACACGAGACCCAAACTACGTGTGTGTGTTTGTTTGTTTTTCTTCTATTTGCCGAAAAGAAAAGAAATGAGGTTATTCCAATCACGAAAATAAAAGCATGCCCCCACCCCCCCCCCCTCCATGGACACTGGCTTCACTTATCTACCTCCATGCAAAACCTATCAGTGACTGGATGTGTTTATTCATGTGGCCCCCGTGTGTCCTGAGAGAGCCGAGTGTAACGAGACACCTGCCATCGGAGCATGAAAACATGAGCCAAACATGGCCTCGTTCCAGAGCCCTGCTCTCCCTTCAAAACACCTCTTCTTTTGGAGGGCGCGCAAACCAGCCGCACATGCTCGCACACAAACACTCCACTCGCATGACTCACCTCTCCATGTACAAATACCCTTATAAAGACGCGCGCGTGTGTGCGCGTGTGTGTGTGTGTGTGTGCGTGCGCGTGCGTGTGTTTGGAGATAAATAACATCTGTTGATCAAAGGCTGAGTTTGCTCATGAAGCTGACCCACTTCCTCTCGACGTTACAGTCGTGTGACAATTAAAACGAGTGGGCGACTCGGACGGGAGGGAGCGGACCTGGCGCGCGTAATGAATGAACGTGTTAACGACGATCATGGATGATGACATCCAACGGAACCCGAATCGAACGGGTGAAGACTTGAAGCATCGGAGGAGAGTAAGCGTGTTTGCTTGTTTTGCTTTGAAAAAACAAAACAAAACAACACTGGTCACGTCCTCACTGTCACTTCTGGGAAAACGCGATTGAGCCTTTACTGGGAAACTGCCCCCCGTTCTTAAACAACATCACAACGGAGCAAAATCAAGAGACGGATCGAACTGGACGGAATCATTTCTAATCATAATAATCCTATCATGGATTATTTATCATGCTACTTGAACTGAATTAATAAACATAAAGCTGACATCCGCTAGAACTCTTTAGTTCAGATCATTCTTTTTAAAAATCACTCCTGTGCAATTATGTTGCAAGATGAAGAGGATAAATGCATTGGATTACAGACGAGTTTATGTTTTCTAAAAATAAAAGTACATTTTATAATCACTCGCTAGGCCTTTAATGATCCTGGACGATTAAAGATATATGGCACTGAACTAACCAATAAACATTTCAGTGAAAAGCACTGGTGAGAAAAGGACTAACACAAGACTGGACTTCATGAAGACTCTCGATATCAATAATTGAACCTAAATCATCGAACCATGATGTAAAGCTGAAATAAACGTCCTTCAAAATAAAAAGTGCTGTCACTCGACTTTCTCCACCCTAATTCTGAACTACCAGGTTGCCCGAGTAGCCCATATTTCCCTCTCCATTTTAGGCTACTTTTCCAGTTTCAAACGTGTCCCAAAACGGAGAGGCAAATCAGGGCTATTTTGAAACTGGAAAAATAGCCCAAAATGGAGCAATTGCTCTAAGTGTCGCAAAACTCCCTTGCTGTCCTTTATGACACCCACGGGTGGTGCTATGCAAACATAAAGGGTGATTCATGGTAGAGTAAAACAACTGTGATGATTTGCACATAAAACATCATCTCTTTTATATCTTTCACTGCTGCCGACAGAGACTGAAATGTCACTCAAATCGTACGCAATTGACCTTTAAAGCACTTTATAGTACAACTCGCATTCAAACACAGGCAGAGCTCTGCGCGCTGCTCTTTTTTTCTCTCAGCCATTCATCACCGATCTCTATCCACTCAGCATCCCGCTCAAGGTCGCTTCGGAGTGGCCGACACGAGGAGGCAGGGTTCGAACCCCCGACCTCGGCGGGGCGTGTGGACGCCACGAGGGGGCGCACTCGGAAACACTGGAAGGAGACGCGATCAAGGGAAAGTGAATGGGTCTATTTTTCCCTCCTTGTGGTCCGACCAGGCGTAGATAGACATGACGTGTCACCTGGACAAAGTGTCATGAGAACACACGAGGAACAAACTGCAGGGTTTCAAAAGAAGAAGAGGAAGAAGAGGAAGAAGAGGAAGGAGAGGAAGGAGAGGAAGGAGAGGAAGGAGAGGAAGAAGAGGAAGGAGAGGAAGGAGAGGAAGAAGAGGAAGGAGAGGAAGGAGAGGAAACGGTTCATTTGAAGATAGAAACCCACAAAGTGACTTCGCCACAATCCCCCTGCCACTGCTGAGCCTCACATGCTGAGGCAGCCGTCTACTGACCCATACGCCAAACCCCCTCCCTCCCTCCCACCCTCCTCCTCCTCCCCCTCCCCCAGCCTCACGAGGCAGACACGAGGAGACCAGTGGTCAGCTGCAGCGCCAGCTGAATGCAAAAACGAACGTGAGGTACAGGAGAGGCACCACATTCGCGCTTGTTTCTGACACTCGTGCTCCAACGCTGCGTGTCGGGGGGGGGGGATGGCGTGCGACAGAGAACGGCACGAGGAGAACAACGGAGGCTACGCACAGACCCGAGCGCGACGACCGACGGCGTGTGGCGGGAATAATGTGCCACATGTGCATCTGCGGAAGAGGAGCGACGAAGCCTGACGTTGGTAACGGGAGGAAAAGGAGGCGACAGCAGTGAAGTCTGTGAGGACGGAGTGATAAATAAAGGTTTAATGGAGGAAGTACACAACACAAACAGGGGCTCGCAACTTCTGTATTCGCACCCACATGGGAGTAAAGTTGTGTAAACACGAGAGTTTGAGCAACTGACCTTAAAAGAATTTTCACCAGCACATATTTGACAGTACATTTCTCTGTTGCACTAAGAAGTAAGAGAGAAACAAACACTCTTTGTTTTAAAATGACAATGTAAAGGTTCACAAAATGAAAGACGTGGATTTTAAAGAGGCAGCCAATTTCCAAAATGCTGCTCCAGCCGTGGGATGTACAGCACACGTGGTTCATCGTAAAAAAATCGAATTAAAAATATACGTGGCGGTAAAGCAGGACAACATAAAATCCATAACCATGTAGCAGAAGGAAATAAAAACCGATGTAGCTGAACGTTTATAGGACGTTTTGCTTGTTAAAGCGACAGTGATCTTACAATTCATAGTTTTCTTCTGAGATGTGATTAAAGGAAGAAATAAAGGAAAGACACATGAGGCTGATTATTCGGGATCTGCTCGGCCTCTCACATGTACCTGTTCTTGACATACTCCCTGTACATCAGCATGTCGTCGCGGCACAGCGCCCTCACCTGGCCCAGACCCAGCATCACATGGCTCTCGAACACGTCCCGGCCGCCTCTGTCCACCTGCGGGGGCGCCACCTCGTAGATGCTGTCCTGGGCGAAGCAGGACACCGGCTCCCTGGTGAGATGGAGAGAAGGGGGGTTGGGGCGGAGTGGGGTGGGGGGGTGGGGGCGTCATATAAGATGATGGAGGAAAACACTTTAGATTCAAAAGGTAAATAAAAATCCTAGAAATGTGTTTTAATCAACTTGGGGTGAGACTGTGCAGCAGGGGGCGGGGCTTTGGGGGGAAGGGAGGGGGGGGGGGAGTGGTTAATGGAAACAATGCGTGGACGGCGGCGTCGAGGCTTTTAGGGCGGAATTACTCACACTTTCGCAGAAGCCGCGTTCTAAAGCATGACTCGTCATCTTCGGAGTGCATTATCAGCTGTCCACAGCTGAGGCCCCCGGTGAGGCCCCGCTCACACGCACGCACAGCGGCTTTGTAAATAATTGTTTTCTTACAGACGCTGGCGTGAAGAGGATTTGAGCTAATCATATAGAAAGAAAAAAAACAGTGGGGGGTCATCATGATCTTCACATGACCGTGGGTGGGAAACATACTGATGTGATTCGACGGAGGGGACAAGCACTTCATGTGGACCCGAGAGGACGCGGCGACCGCGAGGCTCGGAGAAGCCACAGGACACATTTCATAGAAGCTCCGTCAATGTGCTCCTTTTCTCGAAGTGTGTTTTTATTCACACGTGGAGAATGTGCATAAAATCAAGTGGGCGGTCGCCAGTTTGGACGCCGCCAGGATGTCCTCCGGGAGGTTTTGGCACAAAATGTGCACCTCATTTACACGGAGGAACAAATGACGTGTATTTACTTTCTGGACTCGACTCGGCAAAACTTTGAAATCCTTCAGGCTGGTGTCAAGACTTTTCAGGGCCGTGGAGAGAGCTCCTCTACAGAGTCAACAATGCAATTACATTCAAATGGAAAGTGGGGAAGTATAGGAGATAACGCACTATGGCATTCAGATTTAGATTCAAATGTTCTGCATGTTAGAAATAAATAGATATTATTTCAAATTTTGGATCTACGGGTTTATTTGTGTAAAATGGTGGAAAGCTGAAACGGTCCAAAAACGTCTGAAATCTTCAAAGAAGGAGGAGTAATACATTGAAATCTCAATAGGATAACATGCGTTTTTTAATTTCTGAAATGTTTCGGAAAAACGTCTTTAAATCAAATATAAATATTGATTTAAATATTCAAATATTGCACTGGGTTTGAATGAAATTTTTTTGGTCAGTGATGATACTAAATGTGTCAGTCTGTTGGATTTAGCTAGAAAGTTTTTTTTTTCCCCCATATATATATCTGTATACATATACACACACATATATATGGGAATATATAGGTATATCATAAACAAATACTGTTAATGCAAATGTCCTTCAAATATCATGGTAAATCCCCCGCCCACCTGTGATCTACCACAAACCCTCCTGAGTGGTGGATCCATATTTGAAAGCTTCACGATACCTCGAAGCGTTAGAGAACAAATCCTGAGTGATGCCTCATATCCTCTCCGCTTTACCTGCGGCGCTCGCGCTGCCTGAGCGCGGCGGGCGCACAGAGGGGCAACACGGGAGGAGGTGAGGAGCTAAGTGACTCCTGACGGTGAAAACTTGTCCCGGGTGCTGTAACACTCCCCGCGCAATTGTTGCGCAACAGCGGTGACACCTGGCCGCGCCGCGTGGACCTCGTGGAGGGTGAGGTGAAGCCTGGACACTCATTGGTCCTTTCATCCACCCGCGCACAGGCGGGAGGTGAAGACACGGGCAGCGCGGCGCGACCGACCGACCGTCTGTCTGTCTGTCTGTCTGTCTGTCTGTCTGTCTGTCTGTCTGTCACCGACCAGGATGGACAAACTAACGCCGTTTTGAGTTTTGATAATAAGAAGCCACATTGAGATGCAGATTTCTTTAGTGCAAAGTGGCTGACGTGCATAATGTATTCACAAAAAACGAGCAATTAAACGCAAAGCAGAACAAAAACAACTTTCAGCGCATTCAACTTTCCCGACCACGCCATTAAACTCATCAGTTGATGCAAATGTGTATTTGAAACTATATATTTCATCACCTTTTCAGGGATTCTGAACGTTCACATAACATCCATAAATCCATCCTCTGAGCTTCGACTCCGTCAGGCTCTGGAGACAAAGACTGACTCACGCTTTACTTACGTCTGCCCTCTCTAACCTCTGCTCTCAGGCAACACATGATGAAGCAAACTCAAACTTCATCTTCATTATCTCTTTACCATGTCTGCATCCTGTGTACATTCTATCCAGGTCTCACACACACACACACACACACGAACATGAAGTGAAAACACTGTCTGGTGACCTCGATACTTTTTTAGAGCAGAACAATCAAACAACCACCTCTTGTTGAGCAGAATAACCTTTTTGACGTAACCACACAAAGTGAATCTCCAAAATTGAAATTGCACAATTTTCAGTTTTCTGAAAATTGTAGTTTTCGACAGTGAGATTTTCTAATTACGTAATTGGCCATGAATGTTTGTAGTGAAGCTTGTACTTATTTTGGCAACACAGGTAAATAAAAAAAAGTAAGGAGAGGGAGAATCTCCAGATGTGGGATATAAAAGAAATTACGTGGCAGGTTACCATGGTAACAGTGCCACTGATTCCCACGATGTTGCTGCCGATGTTTGCTGCGTTTGAGAAAACTCGTGTCAACGGAAATGTTCAAATCCCACCTTAAAGGAACATGTTATTCTGCATTAGATCTTGTTTGGACTATTAGGTTAACTGAGCACATGAGTTCCTGTGAATGTATTCATGTTTATCTTATAAATCTCAGGCAGAGAGCGGCAGGGGGAAAATCAACACTCTACCAATCAAACATAAATCCAGACAATTGGATTCATTCATTCATCACCATCGAAAAGTGTGATACGGACGGATACGGCGCTTTAAATTCGGACCAATGCGCTCGCAGTGGAATCCCGACGGGGCGATGGTGTGTGCGCGTGAACGTTGGCGCGCGAGAGACAGCGGGAGTGGGCGGGGCGAGCGGCTCTGCTGTGGTGTGGAGTGGACGTGGACGTGTCGGCACATTGCCGTCAACGTGTGGCGAGATTTTTTGACTTGGCCGAGCGGAGGGAGCGCGACGGCCGGGCAGCGAGCAGCGAGCAGCGGGCCGATGAGTGGAGCGACCGACTGGGCAATCCGGGGGGATAAGGAAGAAGAGTGAAGGGACGGGAAAGAGTGGCTGGCAGCAAGAGATGCAGATTAAACAGTGCACGGCCAGGCGCCTCCCCGGAGACCACTTAGTCCGAGCAACTGTGCTCACTTATCCCGAGGCTGTTGGGAGTGGTATTTAAGAAGAGGGGGGGAGGGGGGGGGGGGGGGGGGTTTGGGTAAAGGGGGCCCCCCCCCCCCCCCGCCCCGCCCCCCCCCTGAATGTGTTTGAGTGACTTTGTCAATGTTGTACTCACAAGCTGATGATGTTGGCCAGGCTTATGTGCTCAGACCTGTCCACTTTGTGCTGGTTCTCGCCCAGATGCGCAAACCTGCAGGAGGCCAAGACACAGGTCACATGTCGGCATCGCATGTCTATGAGGGAGGCTCGTTTTGAATCCTCAGAGATAAACTGATCGTGTGGATGGAGACATCCAGCGTTCAGAGTACGTCCAAATCACCATCATCATCATCATCATCAACATCATCATCATCAGCGTCGTCATCATCACATCCACCCTGTGCGTGTCATTTTTCTTCTCCAACGACACAGTAATATGAGAGAATTAAGAGCCCCCGCCCTCCCCCGCCCCCCTCTGGCTCTTGTTGCTTATGATTTTTAATATTAATGCATTGATTAGAGGAGCCGTGGCTGCAGCCAGCATCTCTGGAGCCGTTCCAAGGTCCAGCCTCAATAATGAATGCACTTTCATTTCCATTACGTGCTCGACTACAGTATGTGAGCAGCATTCTTCACTGCAATTTGGGTTTTGGCTTTTCCAATCATCTACCCGGGCGCCAGTCACTCATCCAACTTGTGTCCATAAGGAAGCAGTGGCGAGACATAGAGGTGGAATTTGCATATAAAAGGGGGTGTTTTGCAGTGGCAGTCGGTTTGATCCAAAAAGCTGTTTTCTTATTTATTTAGTATTCTAGTCAATGGCGCTTTAACTGTCACCAAGCAGCAATTTTCAGAGAGCAAACACCTGTCCCTGGAAAAGGTTTGAAGGGTAACAACAGAATATAAAAGCATGAAAGAAAGGAGAGAGCACAAAAACTGGGGTTTTGCTGTTTCTCTAATCCTAACGTCTAATCCACCTGACACCATCATTTTTACTAAATTGAAAGTAAGTGTTTTTCTTTGACGTATGAAGTCAAATAATAAGCAGCCGGGCCGAGGACGGAGTTATCAGGGGGAGTGGCTTTGAAAAAATACAATACAGGTGTGAAAACGTACAACAGCACCAATTTGGCCTGGCATATGTACTGCAATATTCTTTTGTTTGTTTTTTTTCATGCTCGTCTTTTTACGTGTTTGTTTGTTTGTTTGCTTTTCTTCCACTGAACCCCACAATTCCCGCTTTAAGTCAGGCAATATGAAATACACTGCCCACACCATGAGTCACGCCATGTGCCGAGTAAGGCATCATCGCATATAAGGAGGACTGAATTCTGAAGTTCACTCATTATTCTATAGATGGTAAATACTTCTGTCAAGCATCGAGAGACAGAAGTATCGCGGTGGAGGGATTTCCATCTGCAGAGGAAAAATAAAGCCATTAAAGCCTCATCAAGTGCATCACATTGGATCAAAGCCTCACAGCCTCAGAACAGACACGTGTTCAGAGCCTGATGGGAACATTCGCTGCAGCTCATCAACATGGAGGCAAACGGGGAGAAAGGACAGAACGGGCAGAGAGGACAGAGACAAAAAGAAACTCAGGGGTGAGGGGATGGGACAAAGAGCAGTGAGGTCAGAAGCGCCACACAAACAAACAGTCGATAGTCGGTGGAGTCGACAATACACCCATTGCAAACCATCCCCGCCCCCTCCTGGGTTTATTGTCAACAACAATCAAAATCACACATTAGACGTTGGTCATTTCTATGAACTGTGCCTTTGAAATAAGCGCTATGTGCTATGAGTGATATGCTGGAATAAAAGTCATTTACTACATCGGGATTGACCAGTATAATAACTATTTCTCCCCTATAGCCCCTCAAGCACAGCGGCCCCCTAATTCATGATTCATGAGGAGCGAAGAGTATACTTTATATCGGGGGCATGATACTTTATACTATCAGGAAGAGACACTGTTCACTGTATTATATAAAATGCATACTGTACATCGCTTTACCTTTCATAAGTCAGCAGGTCTTTTTCGGATGGAAACTTGGCAAGATTGAGTCCATATGGCTCCTTCACTGTCTGCTGCTGCTGCTGCTGCTGCTCCTGAAGAAGAAGACAAGAAGGGAAAGTGAGCAAAAAAACTTGGTTGAACTGTCACTCCAGCGAATCCGGGCAAAGTTCCGCGGCTCACACCCAGCTCCTCCAAACACTTAGCATTACTGAGAATCTTCAAAAGTCACACAAAGTCATCAGGTTCAGCCACCGCGCCGGCACCGATGCACATATTAAGTGGAAACCAAGGAGCCTTCAATCATGCAACCTTGAACGTAATTTGATTGTTAGCGGCTGATGAGGTGGATTCATGCTCGGGGACGGCGCCCTCCTGGAGCTTCTGCACACAGTGTCCGCGGGTTTGTGGGGATATGATAAACACGTCCCATTAAAAAAGGTCGGGCCTCACCCGAGACGTACAGGGGGGCGTCGAGTTCAGCGTGATTTAGAGGTCCAGCGTGAGATTTAGGAAAACGTCTTTCTCAAGAGTAGAAATGGAATCGCGGATACACTAAGTAACCTTTGGGTTGTAATGACAACTGGAGGGCGTGACTGGAGGGGGAGGGGGAGGTGACGTGGTTCAGCTGCAGCAATGCTGCTTCACCTCCAGAAGCAACGGAATCCTACACTGACCTCATTTAAACTTGTGCAACCCAATGCACGTCCCAGCTCTCCTTTAACCCCGAGTGGTTCTGCACTCGACGCAGTGCCCTTGTACGCTCCCCTCAGCTGGTGCCGTGTCCTCAAATTGCCGCTAAATAAACGAAGGGTAACTTGGTGTGGACGACTGGTAATGGTGTGAGTTATGCGTGCACACTTTCTTCGTCACGTCACAACAGAAAAAGCACTTTGACCCATCTCCATGAGACCCGGAGCACGGATACAGCATCAAGTAGCTACTATAAAAACATGGCGGCTCCTATAGAAAGGACCTGCCCCTCATGTTAATTACAATACATTACTGGGCTCAGTTAAGGGTGGTGGAGAAAAATCACATGTTCGGGTGATTCTAAATTCATACTAATGTCAATATATATATAAATATATATATATATATATATTTTTTTAGAAGTCGAAAAAAATAAATGAAATTTTACACACTGCACCTTTAAGATCTGCAGTGCGAAAGAAGGAAAGTTGTTTTCCTACAATAAATACTGTCTGCTCTCAGCCCTAATATCCACACAGTGGCTATATATGGCCATCTTATTATAGGAAGCTCAGCACCAGTGCGTCATGTACATTCAACTGAGAAGAACGCCGCCTGTTGATGGGATTTCAAAAGATTTCAAAAGATCCGGCGAATAGACAAGAGAAATATATCCATCTCGATTACTAATCAACATGTATGAAATCTGCAATTGTACATAAACAAAGGCCGAAGCTGAAGCTCGTTATGTAAGAGCGGGGTGACATAACACTGGCGCGTGGCCTTAACACAGGAAGCCGTGCCATTGATGGTTTTGTGACCGTGTAGAAATATGCTTAACATGATGTATTCAGTTTTCAATATATTTGTATTGATCCGGACCGCAATGGGGAGGTGTTCCAAGATTACGTCCAAGAAAATGCACACGCACACACACGCGCACGAACACACACACACACACATCGTGGATGACTGCGAAAAACACATGCGTACACCCGCGCCAAATCAATCCGTGATAATGCAGGCACACGTATGCCCAAAAGTGAGGGGGAATATAAAATGAGCATGTGTAATTACATGGCAAACGCAGTAATGATCCGACGCTTAAATATTTCAACAGTTTGCTGTTGTGCCGGCACCCGGGCAATTCATTCTCAGGGACGGGCTCAGAGGCAGCGGCACGGGACACACGAGAGAGGGAGCGTGTGCAGCCGACACGTGAGCTCAGCGCTCAGCCGGCAATATTCATCAGCAGCTCATCGCTCAAGGCCCCGGGAAGACAGACAGAGAGAGAAACCTATGGAAAATGCATCATCAATCAGCAGGGGAGGGAGAGGGAGAGATGAATGGAGCCGGGGGGCACTTTTAAAAGTTCCTCAGTCCGGTTTTGAAAGAATTACGCTGCTCAAAATGATGCTCATACGAAAGTGATTTCAGCCACATGCACTTAAAAAAGGGGTTAACGGCGTTACCGTGGTGACAAACGCACGAGACAAATGGCCTCCTGCGAGTGGTCGGGGGCGGACCGAGGCACAGTGGGCTTTAACCGTCGGAGAGAGAAACTTCGCGAGGGTCCGTCACCGGGTCTGTGATCTGTGCAGCAGGGCGTCGATCTTCACGTTCCTTGATTAAGGTGCTGTGACGAGGTGGAACGCAACACATACAATCAGCAGCCACTTTATCAGGTGCACACGTTCCACCGCTCGTTAGGAAACATGTCCAATCAGCAATCAGGCAATCAGAGGGCAGCACCTTGATGAATCTGGTGGCAGATGAGCTATAGAAGCAGAGGAACACGCAGCGAGACCCCCACGTCAGAGCGGAACTGTACAAGCTCAGAACCCACGGGACCAGGGGGCAGCGGTGGCTTAGAGGATCTGTCCGTCTGACCGGAAGGTCGGGGTTCGATTGCCGCCTCCCCTGATTCCGTATGCTGTGGCGTCCTTCGGCGAGACACTGAACACCCGCATGGTCCCATGTACTCATAGATACAAAGTGCTGTGAGAAAGACACAGACCACCAACACACAACCCATTAAAGGGCAGGGAAACTGATAACGCTTACACAACAACAAGTGCCCAGAGGGACTAAATGCCTTCACGGTGATCATTCTCATTGGCAGCCATTTTTGACAATTTCAGGGAAGACATTTGAAATCTGAACTTCAGTGCTTGCAAAGAAACAGCCTTAACAAACTACGACTGAAGGGGCATGAGCAGGGTCCATTAGAGAGGGAGGGCTAGAACTGGCAAATCTGCCTGAATCACATCAAGGCCGAGGCCACAAAGACCGCGTGGCCACTGCAAGTTGATAAGGACATGAGGGCAAAGGGAGGGAGGGAGGGAGGGAGACACCCCACTCTCTCTGATGTCACAAGGGTCTTACATGATACTTGTGGCCATAGTGGCAGGGATGCTGATGCAAACATCACTTGGGTGGGGGGGGGGGGGGGGGGGCTCATTGAGAGACGATTCTTCGAAAGTGGAAAATTCCCTGAGGAAATTGTCAGATGGCCTTTCTGAATCATCCTGCCGACACACTGACCTACTACCTGTGCTGATTAATGCACCACCTCTCGCAGCTGTGGAGTCGAATCTGGGTCAACGGGAACGAAAAGTGCGATACCGGTTCAGCTGGGGCGTGAAATGGATCAGGATGCAGTGAGAATACCGGCTATCAATGTGTCCGGTGCAGAATGAAATGGAAGAATCAACAGACCCCCCTGCACTACGGGAGCCACACACACTCATTCATATCAAAGTTCCACGCATCTTTTAAAGTAGTCATGCATGTAACCCCATCACCTACCATCACCCGGCCCCACGGGCTGAAGCTGCGTTGCAGCTACACCTGTAGCCTATGCACACTTGTGAATATTCATCGTTGTGTGTGTTGCTCAAAATCAATTTTGAACCCCGGAGAAAACGAGCAATAAAAGATAATGCCAAGATGCGGACAAGTGACCGCACACTCTCCAGACAAACTCCCTCTAGACCTACGTTGCCCGACAGAAACAGGACGGGATGGTACCTGAAAACAGATGGCAGGGCACACATTTTTTTTCTCAAAACAATAACCATAAGATCCTCAAAAGAGGGCTTCAAAAGAAATGAATTGAAAGTGTACTATTTCACCTTTGGTGTGAACCTGCTGTCTGTATGGAAAGTGTAATCGATGAACTCCTTTTATCTCCTGATCCACCCACATGTAAGAAAGCATATCTCCCTTTCTATCCCAGAGATGGAAGAGGAAATCAAGCTAGGTTAATGACAATGGAGGAAATAACAATGAATTTGTTATCACTTTCCTCCTTCGAACGCCAACAGTATTATGGAGCTAATTGTTTGAATGATACACATGGGGTGGGTGAATACAGCCACAGTCAAACCAACGTGACACATTCCAATTGGAATGCAAAAAGCCGGAGGCCCAAACCGGAGTGATCTTTGAGACACCGCCCCGAGGTCCCGAGAAGTCGTTGCATATCCTCGACTAATTCGAGGATCTCACTTTTTTTCTCAAAACAATAACCATAAGATCCTCAAAAGAGGGCTTCAAAAGAAATGAATTGAAAGTGTACTATTTCACCTTTGGTGTAAACCTGCTGTCTGTATGGAAAGTGTAATCGATGAACTCCTTTTATCTCCTGATCCACCCGCATGTAAGAAAGCATATCTCCCTTTCTATCCCAGAGATGGAAGAGGAAATCAAGCTAGGTTAATGACAATGGAGGAAATAACAATGAATTTGTTATCACAGTGTCTTGAGATACTTTCCTCCTTCGAACGCCAACAGTATTATGGAGCTAATTGTTTGAATGATACACATGGGGCGGGTGGATACAGCCACAGTCAAACCAACGTGACACATTCCAATTGGAATGCAAAAAGCCGGAGGCCCAAACCGGAGTGATCTTTGAGACACCGCCCCGAGGTCCCGAGAAGTCGTTGCATATCCTCGACTAATTCGAGGATCTCATTTCAGAGCCGGCAGTCACACAACAGGGTGATTAAGGAATTCAATTTGAGTTTCTTGTGTCTGTTCAATCCATCCCGAAAGCATTTTAGGGCATTTTGTTATTAGGGAAGTTTGTATCTTTAATACCTCCTGCATGCGAGTGCTCTCCCCGGACTCTGTGAGCAGTTTGATGGGGGTGGAGCGCTGGGAGACGGAGCCGTCGTCATCGCGGTCCTCCTCGGAGTCATCCTCTGACGTGCTGGAGATGGCCTCCTCGCTCGGGGGAGGAGGTGCGCTGGCTGCCGTCTTCCTCTGGAGCAGCGTTTCCTCCTTATTGCTCTTGTTGCTGCCAACAGCCACACAAACGTGAAATTCATTCAAAGGTCTGTTTGTGCGAATACAACAAATTCATTTACAAAGTTTTGGGATGCACACACACTCTACTACTCCTCCTCCTCCTCCTCCTCCTCCTCCTCCTCTTCTCTCCAACTCATCAACTCCGAGTGGCACGGGCTCACCCTAGTGTCCCGGCATAGTAAGTGCAGGTCAATAAAACCACGACACGCGGCGGACATAGAGCATTTTTTGAACCTTCGAGTCCGACAACCTCTTCTAGCAGGGACATCAATCAAGTGCATGATCTCAACAAGAAGTCTCCTTTAATAAACTGCATTGCGCTATCAATAGACAGGTAAACAGCTTTCTCAAAGCTTTGAAGTTCTGTCAAAGAAAGACCAGCATCACCACCAGCCAAACAAAGGACACTATAAATAGAGCGTGCAGGTCTTTCCATAAGCAAAGGACAAGATACAAAGAGGACCAGAGAGAAGGAGACTGAAGATGTTGAGAGTATGGGTCATTCTCTCTTCCCCCCGCGTTGCCACAGCAACCTGCGCCGGATAGTTGGCTACAAGAAGATGGATGAAAAGATGGTACTTTTCTTTGTGTACGAGCACACGTGATGAGGTAAAGTTCATGGCCAGTGAGTCAGTGCAGTGTCTTTTTCTACAGGCGAACAAGCTGATACAATAGCAGAGGGCTCCCTACAGAGTTACACATTCAATGGAAACATCAAAGCAGTATCGAACATCAGAGTGGTCGAGCGTTGGGGAACAGCATGTGCGAGTAGCACATGAGGGCTATGACCAGAGATGATCTTTAATCGCACATTTCTAATAAGGTACTCATGTGCGCAAGAGGGAGCGTTTTTAAAAATACACATGTATCAACACACACTCATACACATGCACACGCACACACACAGACACACACGCACACACACACACACACTGATCACCGGTGAATTCTGCACTGCGTGTTCTAAACAAAGAGGAAAATAGACAGAGTTGTTTTTGGTTACCAGAAGACACAGTGTCAAATGACATTGTGCGGAAGAGGGCACAGTGACACAGGATTTATTACATCAAAACACACACACACACACACACACACACACACACACACACAAACACACACACACACACACACATACACATAGACACACACACACTTTCATTATCTCACCCCAGCACTGATTTCCCCGTTTCCTCTGGCTTTCGGACCGTGAAAGGACTTGGATCCACTCCAACTGTTTTGGGCATAAATTCCCTTTAAAAACACAAAATGAAGAAAAAACATTCAATGTCATATAATTACAGCAAAGATGTTCATAAAGCATAATATTTGATTTGCGATACCTCCCTTGTTTTTCCCATGAGCGCACTCACCTGGCAGAGTTGGTCATGGCAATGCAGAAGGTGTCATCGAAGGAGGTGAGCTCGTAGGGTTTGAAGAATTCGGTGTAGATGTCCGTGCTCTCGTCGAAACTGTTCACCCTCCTCACTTTGACTTTCTTCATGTTGTCCTCACAGGGGACTGCATTCACAAGGAGAAAAAGAGAAGAAACAAATGGTCCAATCAGGCCTGCGAGATTTGCAAAGTGTAAAAAATTCCAGAGAAAATATTAACTGCGATTTTCCAATCAAAGTAGCTGCTATTTCAAATCCCTCCACTGGGCGTCCCACACAACACTGTCAAGAAAGCAAACGGCTGATAATCAATGTCTGGAGCTGTGTGAGGTTCCATAAGGGCGAGTTGACCTCATTGTTGTTATAATCTATTCACATATATGTATGTGTTGTCTTTGTTTATGGGTCACTAGGCTATCATTTTACTGGCCCTGCCCCCTCGAGATCAGATCACGCTTCATGTGGCCCCGGAATTAAAACGACACCCCGGCTCTCGAGCCTAATTTTGAGGTTGTGCACCTACTTTGCATAATCCTTCATATCTATGCAGATGTACAATAGAGCAGAATAGTTCTCCTTTAGTACTTCACATCGAATACCTTCATCGTAGGCAACAGGCAGATAGGACAGGATTCCCTCCGACCACCATAGCGTGTAGCTAGAAACACAAGAGACATCAAGGTAAAAATCCCCCCTTGTTCTGACTGTGGTACATCCTGTGTATACAAGGCACATCACATAACCTAGATATGAAAATGGATGGCTGGCCTTAGCCGGGCCACCTCCTGTAAACCTCAGCCCTTCACTGAATACGAGCAATTTGACTGAATGCACTGATTATGACTTAGTGTGCGTTGTGCTACTTAGGCCTGTTTGAGAGCAAAAGCTCAGTGTGAGGCTGCGAGACTGAATTCAGGTCTGCCCATGCTAATTTCTGCAAATAATGGCAGCGCGACCACGGCGCATAGTGGCGGCTTAAACTAGTGGGCAGTAGCAGGAAAGTGGGTCTACCTTTATGCAAGAATGGAGACAGCGGGAAGCGACAAAGGGGCACAGTGAAAGGAGCGTTGATGTGGGTTGAAACTCACAATGGAACACAGAAGTCAGTGTGGACGTGAATGTCACCCACTGACAAAAACAACAACAGCTTCATGGAGAGAATCCATGTTGTACAGTGTGTGTGAGGCGTGTCGCAGTACTGCAGGTTTTGCAAAATTGTGCAGAAGAACATGCGGAGACGTAGGTGAGAAGAGAAGAAGACAATGAGCTGAGGTTTCTCAGAAGGGTTTCTGCAGGTTTCATTGAGACTTTTTAAAGGGGCAGTGTGTAAGATTTGGTGAAGTTGAGAGGTGAAGTTGCATGTTGTACCCATCACCTCACCCTCACTCTTCTGATCATGCAGGAGAACCTGTGGTCGACTTCAGTTCTCATTCAAACTCAAAAGATGTTTAGTATGTCCACTCTGGCCAACTGTAAAAACATGGCCTGCTCTTCATGTAAATATACATCAATGGGCTCATTTAAGGGTTAAAAAAATCAAACATTTAAGTGTTAAATGTCAGGATGTAATTGCTTTAAAATATTTTTAGAAGTGACAAAAATGACGGAAATCTTACACACTGCACCTTTAAAGGTTCAGTGCTAAAGATTTAGGTGGATTTAGGTGGTTTTCATTTCTATTTGCAGAAACTGAATAGAGAATTATGATGATGTTTTGATAAGTGTATGATCACCAGAAAAATATCTACACATTTTTGTTTTGCTATGCATGAACTTTTAATTGCAAGCAGGTCCTCTCTATGGTGGCCGCCATTTTGCCACATGTTTTTACAGTGGCCCAGAATGGACAGAAACCCCTTTTGAGTTTTGATGAAAACTGAAGGCTTTTTATTATTCACCTCCCTGCTTTTCAAAGAAAATATGGCATTTCACTCAAAGATGTCCATCATTTTCAGGAGTCTAAAGAAAACATGATGAAGCTGTTTTCAAAGCTGTTTTTCACTGAAGCCACTGCAAAATAAAAGTTTCACCTTCAGTCCTCAGTGTGGATTGCTCATCTAGTTTACGCTTTCAGTGACTAAGAGGAAAATGAGTTGCTGTGGAACAAATACTATGATCTCCAGGTCCAAGCTTTGTAACACACACGTCCAAGCAACAAAAAGGCTCAATAACAACCAGATGAATGGATTACAAAAGCAATCATATGAAATACACACACACACACACACACACACACTCTTAGTGACATCCTTAACACTCGTGTTGGATCAGTGGACTGAAAAAAATGTTTTTGGAAACAGCCAGATGACAGATGTAATCCCACTGAACCACTCAATCAGCACAAAAATATGTTATGTGTCGATGCTATTTGTAGTTAGTTTTAAACAAGCTTATGTCATGTTCCTATTAACATGTGTATATGTGTTTATATGGCGTCTGGGCATGTGTGTTTACCTGCGTCTGTCTTGGGGGAGGGCCATGGTGCTCCTCTGATGCAGGTAGAAGTCCGTGGGCAGCTCCCACAGATGTGGTTTGGACTCTGACGGTTGGTAGACTTGGAGAAACAGGTTGATGGCGTCCTGTCTGTCAGCATCTGTATGATGGACACATGTTGAGATGAGTCACACTGGGATTTTGTTGACAGTATTTATGGTCATTTGTTTCTTGACATGTTAATTAAAACTCTGGCTGCTTTTTGTACTTTGTGATAATTGTGACACACGCGACACATATGATGCAATAACATGACGGTGCGTCCATCAAAAATATCAACAATGAAATAATTAGCAAACGAAAGCACAAAAAACTTTTCAAAGGATCCATTCAGTAAATTCAAAATAATTTGGTTTATAATGTACCTATAGATCTACAACTGAATTCAAACTCCTGCTGTATAGCAGAGCATTGCTTTCAAACGTCATAATTTGTTGTGCTGTGAAAAATAATAATGACTCATTCCTAAATGTTCAGAGCTTAACTTGAAACTTAAGCTTGAAAGACATTTGATAACACTTTCTATGAATCTAGTGTCTCTGATGCAGTATACCATATAAAATACGAGTAATGCCACAAAATGCTTAAATGATTATAAACATTATAACATCAGTCTTAAATGATAAACATCAAATATTAGATTTAGGAACATTTGGACTGTATTATACGAACAAAATGAAGTCCTATCTCCAGATTCCCCGCTGATCAGACACACGAAGGTTTCACATTCCACCTTTTTCATTCCTCTCCCTCCTCTGATTTGACATCACCTGTGAAATGACTCAGGCAGAGCTGCAGTGTCACAAATGAACTCTGAAATGGCTCAGCTCTGATCAGTGTGACTCCCGGTGCTGCATCTTTTCAGCATATTCAAAATGAGAACTATAGCCTGTTATGTGCCAATTGATGAAACAAAGTGTCGAGCTGAACAGATCCCGCCGACCACCTCCCCGCAACATGTTCGGATCCGAGAGCGCGCCGAGATAATCTCAGCCAGTGTTTGTATGTTCAGTCGGCGGCACGTGTTCTGCATGTTGCCCAGTTTGGTGCCATTTAATACAGCCCCAACTGTGAAGCCACGTGCCAGCTGTTCCAACAGTCACGTCAGAAAAATGGAAACTAAATTGGGTTCTATTAGCACGGACAACAAAGCCCCTTCTCCGTGTAATTTTCATCCCTAAGAGGTTGACTTGACGCATTAGAAGGTGAGAGCGTGTGAATAAACACACGCGCCCAAAGTCCGCGGCAAGAAAACCTGTCAACCTTGTTAAATGCATGATGATTTCTTAGGCATCTTAGGTCCTTTCCTCCTCCCTCTCCACTGTTTTTATCAATGCACACATTTACAATCGCGTCTGCAATTTACCAAGCTGCAAAACATACCACCATGTGGAATGTATGTTCCTGTATACAAACAGAAGCACATGGAAAATAGGTCTAGATTTGAAAAAATCCATACTTACAGCCTCAGGCGTACCTAAGACCTCAGGGCTGGATGGGTGAATCAATGAATGGATGGATAGATAGATATCATATCACATCATATCAGTGATCAATCATAAGATGCCATTTAATGACAGATGGCATGTAATGTGCACTTCAGAGGATATTGTGCACTTGTGTTCGTGTCCTGCATCACACCTTGGCTTCTCTCACTTGACACTTCATAGAGAAAAAAATACAATCAGCGTCTTGACTGGCTCTTCGCCGCAACCAGCCAAAGACCCCATTTTCTGAAATGAGGTGGAGGAGGTCGCCTCACCGTGTCAAGAGGTGCATCGCTCTTACAGCTCACTCAACACACAGCACATAATCAGCAGTTCTACCTCTTCTACCTCATCTGGTGACATAAATGTCTCCCATTGAAAGTGGGAAAAGTCACAAGTGAGTCATGAAACCAAATGTGTGCACATTTTCCTTGACATATTTTCCTTTCAATTGAAGCCACGAGCCTCTGTCACATTCAAATGAGCAGGTAACCGAGAAAATCCTGTTTAAAAAAACACGGTTAACACCTTTCTCCACTGCCAGTCGTTAAAACGCCTTGTAGTCATAGACTGTGTGTAAAGATGGACGTGGCGGCCGTGATGTAACCCACAGGGTTCTACATAGTGCTTACGAGGCTTTATTTGTAGTTGATTTAGAGTCTATTACTGAAATTCAAATGGACTTGCCAATTGCATCAAAGTTGTGCTTTTCGGATTAAAGCCACTAAATATCGATGCTGTTTTCGGGGTAATTAGACCCTTCACGACGCCCACAAATTGTTTGTTATTGTTTTGGTTTTTTGAATGATTGTGCGCGCAGACAAATCCTGTGGATAAAATATGATATGAGTCCGCACAACACAAACCTGAGAAAGCGTTGCTGTAGTAGCGGGACAGCGTCTGCATGATGTCCTTGGAATGTTGAGTCCAGGGTGCGATCTTTCGGTAGGTCTTGACCCTGTGGACCAGCTGGGAGCCGCCATACTGGAGAGACAGTGTGTCCCCATGGTCTTCATACAGTTCTTCAAACAACCTGAAGCACACGCGCACACACACACACACACACACACACACACAAATAAAATATGAAAAATACACCAACAGTAGAAACACATGGCAGGCCAAAAAACACACAAATAAGAAATAAAGGTCATGAGTTTTACCTCACACAGTCAGTATCAAACTGCAGTTTGGGCTTGTCGATCATTCCCAGAGCATAAAGCTGATAGGCCAGAGCGCACTTCCCCACCATGAACTGAGCCGTGTTGGTTCGGTCCAGACAATCCACACAGTTGGTCCGCAACACACCGGTCTTGCACAGCACAAGCAGATTTACAGTCCAGGTGCACTTAAGCCTGGTCAAGGTTTCCACATCACCATGCATCTTATACTACGCGCTGGCCTAATTTCACACCCGCGACAATGAATATTTTATAAAGAAACATATCATCCCTGGCCTAAATGTTAGAAAATATTAAAATAAACGAATAGTCATTTCAGTTATTCATATTTCAACCTTGAGCAACAGCTGACGACATACTGTACCTGCACTCGTCCACTGGCTGTGATGTGTCCACCCACATCTCTCCATCTTTAAAAGAACGGTACAGGGAGGTAGGATTTAGTGACATCTGGTGATGAAGTTGCAAGCAGCTGAATACACCGCACCCTTCTCTTCCAACTGGCATCCAGTTGATGCTACAGCTCCACATCATTGTGGTGATCGTACACTCGTACAAACATTGGTGTGCTTATTTTGTATTTCATTTGGGTCAAGAAAAAAGTAATACATACTGACATACTGTGCCTTTAATGCAAATCAAACGCATGAATTACTTGTTCTGCAGTTTCGTGTCTGAGTGCGAAATGATTGTTTCTTCTTGATTACTGGCAACTGGAAATATCTGAAATGTGTATTGAGTCTCAAAATTACACTTTCTATTTTAGATCTTAAAGTTGGACACACACAGATCCACTGTTGGCTGCAGGCTGATTATCTTTATTAGTCATTTTCTCTTTAAAAAGAAAAATCATTACACCCTCACTATTCATCACTTTCTTTTTAGAGCATCCTTCAAGAAACCCAGCAGAGTGCAAAGAGGAACCAGCCTGCAGGATGAGCTGTTGAAAAAGAAAAACTCTATAAAGACAAAAAAAAAAAAAAAAAAACTCAGTCGCCGGAGATGTGTGCGCTGAACGGGCAAAGTGAGTCTCTGCAGGGCATGGACCCAACCAACTGATTCAAGAACAATTGCAGGGAATGCTCTAATCATGTATTGTCTGAGATAAAGTGAATGTGGCAAGAAGGAGAGGGAGGACAAAGGGAACACGATAAGGAGAAGAAAACATGAATTAATCCCTCTTATTATGGAAAGGGGAACATCCATACATATGATGGCGGCATTAAGCAACATAATCATTAGTGGAGCTCACTGCACATGAGGGCTGTCTGTCGCCTGCGAGTGCACGGGAGCAGGGGACCGTGTGCATGCGAGAGAGAGAGAGAGAGAGGGTGCACGCGTTTTACAAAGAAAGCGAGACGGCGTTGGGTAATGTACAATAGAGAGTAATAAATACTGACTGTGGCGTGGTCATTGAGTTATGTAACAGGATGGTAACGATGGCTGAAAGTGATTAAGATATGCAGACAATGGAAGACCAATGCAGAAAGCACATGGACGGCGGCAATGTATTCGGCTCATTAGCAATACAAAAAAAAAAAAGTCTCGGCCACACAATTGCCATCAGGAATAATTACCATTAAGAATTCATACGTGGAGGCTTTAACCGGCGGTGTGGATATAGGTGTGCGAGCACACAGAGGAACACACGTGGTAAGTCCGCTGGACAGATGCAGGAAGCAAATGACTCCTGCTACAACGAACGTCAACATAACGCGTAACGTGACCTGATGTGACCTCAGCTATGTTGCCTTATATGGGCAAGAGAGAGACATGCTGGCCGCCTTAATACATCCATAGGTTTATCAATTATTGTTCAGCTAATAGGCTTATTAGGATTTGTATAGATTTCTGTGGTTTCTAATAAAAGCATTTATTGGGTGTGTGAGGGGTGAGAGGAGCTGACCTCAAACCAAAAGGTCAGAGGTTCAATTCCTGCTTTTCCCCCCACATGGTCCCATGGACTCATAGTGCTGCTAACAGTATGGTGAGTACAGTACGGATGTGTGTGTCACTGGGTGAATGTAAACTGTACTGTTTGGTGATGTGAAGGGTCATCAAGACCAGTAGCGTTTACCTTTTATTCTTATAGCTAGAAGCAGGAAATGTAGCAACCTGTGACGTAGTGGCCAAACAGCTGTACTGCAACGTCTGTGTTGGTCACGTGGAGCCATGTGGCCCAAAAGGAAATAAGATGACCCTGGTTTCAATGTTGGATTCAGTTGCTCTGATGCATCCATGATTGAACTCTCATTGCTTTCTCAAAAACGCCTGCACCTGTCGGTCATCATCTCTCGTGCACAGTGATGATCTCGCTTGATATATTGCCAAACACTTCCCGTGTTTGGCAATATTTGAAGCGAGATATAAAGTATCTCTCATAGCACTGATCCATTTCACCTGTCTGTACCCGAAGGTTTTCAGAGGACATGTAAAAAAAAAAACACTGGCAGATCAATTGCCGGGATTGAAGCGAGAGTGATCCATCTCCATTTAAGTATGTAACATTGAGCACAAATGAGATTTTAAATGGTTATTTCGCTAAAAGATGTTTGTCACGAAACAATCCTTTGTGTGTGTGTGTGTGTAAAAATAGACATGGCTCACCTGTCGTCGGGTCTGAGAGTGTGACAGTAGAAGCTGGACTGGTTGATGAAGAAACCCGTCCTCTTGACCACGTTCTCTGCAATCATACTCAGACGGTCCAGGACGTTGCATAACTTACTGAGACAGACAGACACAGCGGACGGTGAAATGAGTCGTATTTTGGAAGGCAACAGCTCAGCTGATGACTTCTGCTGCTTATTGGATTTTTCAGCCAAACGGGGCCAAATTCTGGGAAGAGTTGTCCTGACGGGGCTTTTGCACAAAGAGCAGATGACTGTCATTTCAGGAAACATGGTTATTTCACATGGCGAGAGCAGCTGCACAGACTGCTCGAAAGTTCCAGTAGGTTTTGTATGATTCATTTGAAAGTGAATTGATAAACAACATTGATTTCCATCAGGTGGATATCACGACAGCAACCTTCCCCCAAAGAGAAGATTGGTGATTCATTTTTTACTAAGGTTTAAGACAAAGCATGTCGGATTTAGTGCCATCTGGCAGATAATTGAATACTCTTCACTCAATTACCAGAAAAATCATTAAAAGGTATTAAGTCCGTCTAATCGGGGTTACTGTAAAAACACGGTAGTGCATTTAGCCCCAGTGTATAACCACCTGAATGTATGAATTGTTATTTTCATTAACACAGAATGACCCTTTATGTTTACATCAGGAGCAGGTCCTCTCTGCAGAGGCGGCCATGTTGCACCGCCATGTTTTCTTAGTAGCCCAGAATTGACAATAAACAATTTTTGATATCTAATGATAACTATCAGAGATTCTCCTCCATAATGGGAGGGTGAGGTGGATGTGGTGAATGTACTAGCTCAGTGGTAGGGCATGCACATTGAATGCATGAGGGTGTGGGTTCAATTCCCAGGCTCTCCATCCATACTCAGATGTCACTTTGGATAAAAACGTCCGTTAAATGAAGTTGTAGGTGAGGGGGACTCAGCTGCAATGTGCAGCTTCACCACTCGATGCCGCAAAAGCCAACACATTGCAAATTGAACAGGTCAAGCATTCATGTGAATTTGACTGGCTGTCATTCGAACCTCTTGGTGTAGCGTGCCATGTCCCAGGCAATGTATTCGATGCAGTGGTCTGGAGGGAGGAACTGGTTGAGGTTGATCACAGCTGGATAGAGCTCTTCACTCAGGATCTTCTCATGTTTCCTCTTTTCCCGTTTCTGCGGCACGAGGGGAACATACACTGCGTCACATGTATAATGTCAAAACGAATCCTACCCTCAGGTGTTAATGTACAGTTACAAAAGGACTCCTGCTGCTCAGAGATCCCTCGAGTGCACGGACAGACCTCGGCAGACATGTGACAGATGGTTTCTCTCTTTGATGCATTCACCAAAAGCCATTCACCAAAACCCATTCACGCTTTCAGCACGGTGACCTCAGGTGGAAATTGAGCCCTGAGAAATGATCTACAGGCTGCGGGCAGATGTGGACATATACTACATGGGGACAAGTGATAATTGGAGACGGTGTGTGAGACGGAAGTCTGATTCATGCAGGAAAAAAAGAACTTTGGCTCTGGCTCTTTTCCATCAGCACTTTAATGAATGTATCTTGCATGTATCGTGCATCTACAAATATGGATGTATAAAATATTCCAGATTAGGTTAGTTACTTTTTAACAATACAATTACTTTGTTTGGTATTCCCCAGAAAGAAACCTAGGGAATACCAAACAATTGGCTTCAGCAAATAGAAAATATAAAGTTGGAGATCACTGTTTTTATTTTATTGCTTGTTTCGCTTTTTTGTTTGTTTCTAAACATTTATTTATGGCCATGTGAGGGGCATTTCAACAAGTGCGATAATTGAGTTCCCAAATCCAATTACGGACTCCCCCTTTAACCAGGTAGGTAGAAAATATTGACTGCGTTTATATCTAAACCAGTTTCCTGGTTATTTCCAGATCAGCATACTCCAGTGAGTACCTGTTATATATATATATATATACATATATATATATATATATATAGCCCTTCTAGTTGTGAATATCTTCT
>JAFBJT010020064.1:38779-40472 GCA_016785325.1 Chascanopsetta lugubris | reverse complement strand
GCTTCACTTCCTGTTCATCATCTTAACTTCCTGTTTGCCAGTTCTACAATGACCATAGATTTGTGTGGATGTGTCTTTCTAATTGTCATTAGAATATTTCATAACGCTCTTTTTTTTTCCCCAAACGCCTACTTCCCGTTATCAAATTAGAATTTTTCTATTCTGTCCGTTTGACTGGATTTGATGTGAACTAAATGAAAATGTATTCACTCATTATGCTAAACTCCATTTTATGTTAATTCCTCGTAAAGTTTCCTGTTTAAAACCAAATTCCCAGCTGGCTCCCGGCCCATGTAGGAAGTGCCCCACCCACTGATGCGTCAGACTCTGGTTTCCATAGCAACCTCTATGGTAAGAAAGTGGGCGGAGTCAGAATCATCACAGCTAAGCGGCTCACGCCGACATGTGGTGAGGACGACGAGAACCTTATGTTGGGTTTTATTGTTTTGGCTTCATCGCCAAACGTTGCCGTGCATGTTTACACCCGGGCCCGCCTCCTCCCGCAGGCTCCGCCCACGCCACCATGAGCGTGCACTTTACTCACAGATTTTTAATTGCGTCCGTAAACAGCAACGCCGTGTTTTCAGGCTTCTGCTTTTTGTTTTCACCATGAGAAACATCGCTTCGCCAAGTTACAGCCTTTAACGGCCATTCGTGGTTTGGGCGTCTGTTTGTTTCCGTCTCCCAAGCTGTTTCACTTTGATCTTTTAAAGGCCCCGCCCCCTAAAACTTTTTTTTATTTTTACCACATTTCATAAAAATACTCGCGAGTTTCCATCAAAGTCTGGGGGCAGGAAACGAGGCCTCCGGGCTCATTTCCTCTCCGTGTCACCCACGTTTCCTTTCGCGACCCTTATTTGTTGTTTGTGGTCGGGGGTTCACTTCCTGTTTGGTCACATGACTCGTCTGTTCTCCGTCGCTTCAAGTTTCCTCTCGTTAAAACAGGTGTGTGAGCTCCTCCACATTTAATGCGCCGGCAGTTAAATCAAGTTTTATTGCTTTTACATCATGGTGCAAATTCACAGAATGGAACCGGGCGGTGAGTCAGTGAGCGGGTGAGTGGGTGGGTGGCCGGCGCTTGGCAGCAGGTTCCAGAGGCGGCGCCGCCCTGCAGACGCATGTGAACATGACGGGCGGGTTCTCCTCATGCTCTCAGGAGCCAAACTCACCTCACCTGCTTTATGACGGACTCAGCTCCTCGGGTTTTTACCTCTTTCCTGTGAAGTTGTGGAAACAAGCTGTAGAGGGAGTTGGCCCCCTGCCAGAAAGGGTTGTTTATAGTGACACCGGTGGCAGTGAGGGGAAGTTCGGCCTGCAGTCTGTCGCTAGCATCCATACGAAGAAGAGCTGATAGTTGATGGCGGCTGCCTCAGCCGCACACACACATTCCAGTGCTTAAGTCCCTACGGCCCCCCCTTTACCTCTTTATCCCCCCTTTACCTCTTTAACCCCCTTTACCTCTTTACCCCCCCTTTACCTCTTCAACCCCCTTTACCTTAACCTTAACTTTAACTTGACCCTTAAATTGAACCAAGTTCTAACAGCTCAGTAAAAGTGGGGACCGACCAAAATGTCCCCACTTTGTAAAAATAGTTCTCATGCACACGCACACACACACACACACACACACACACACACACACACACACACACACACACACAGCAGAATAGGCTCCACCTCCTGGTCTATTCCG
>JAFBJT010020064.1:26279-33779 GCA_016785325.1 Chascanopsetta lugubris | reverse complement strand
CACGTAGTGAGGGTCAGAGAAAAGAGATTCAGTCTGAAGTCGAGGAATATGAAGAAGAATATCAGATCACAGGTGAAACACCTCATCTCCAGACGGTCTGACTGAGGACTGATGGTTGTTGTTGCAGGGAGGAACCAAACCTCAGCTGGAGGCCGACGTCCGTCTTGAAGAAGTGGCTCTGGACGAGCGCTGTGACTGTTTCACGTGAGTCTGTGAACACCAGGGTCCGGTCGGCTGAGCCGGACCCTCGCTTCAGAAGTCATTTCACATTCTGCACCAAAAATACAAATGAATGTGGCCCGTGGTCCGTGGTCCGGATGTGGTCCGTGGTCCGGATGCGGTCCGTGGTCCGTGGTCCGGATGCGGCGTGGATGTGGCGCGGGCCGGATGTGGCCCAGCTGTGCGTAAGCGTGAAGGTGTTTCTGTTTGTTCCAGTGGCGCCGACCTGACTGCGTTAGTGAGGGAAGCATCAGTCAACGCCCTGAGGAACCACCTCAAGCACCACTCTCCCTCCACCGCCTCCTCAGGAGGCCCCGCCTCCTCAGGTAGCCCCGCCCTCTGCACCCGCACACTGTTGATGATTAAACACACCGACATGTGGGACCGTCAGCAGCCGGGATCCTCGTGGTTTCACCTCTGCTGGAGTCATTTTTATCATTTGTAAAAATATGACAAAACACCGACGTGTTCATTTATTTAGAATCAACTCAGTGTTTCTTTTTTCTTCCACTTCCCTCGAATCAGCCGGTGGATGAGGAGAAGCTGAGCTCCACTTCACTCAAATCAAACTATTTATAAAGCCCGCATACACAAATCACAGTTTGTCCACTCTGGGCTATTGTAACAACATGGCCGCCCCCGTAGAGAGGAGCCGCTCCTCATGTCAATATACATTAAAGGGCTCATTGAAGGGTGATGGAAAAAACGGACCCATTGATCTGATTATGAATCCATGAAAAGGATGTAATATTTTTTTCAGTCTTTTTTAAAGGACAAACTTGTTTCACGTCGCTCCTTTAAAACTGTTTGTTTCTCATATTCTTCTTTGTGTTGTTTGACTCATTTACATTCTTCATATGAACGTAGTTGCACGTGTTTCCTGCCTGTTCTAACGAGAACATGTGCTTTGATTGATTCTCAGATGGAAAAGGTTCCGTCGGACCCGTGTGTCACATCCGGGTCAGTAAACAGAACTTTGAAGACGCCTTCAAGAAAGTTCGACCGTCTGTGTCCAAAAAGGTAGAACACACATTTCATTGATTCAGTTAAAGGTGCAGTGTGTCGGGTTCGGGTTAGTTTCAGTTCTGTCCTAAAAAAGTCAAAGTGGTATTTAAAGAGTTCAGATCCTGAGAAAGACCGAGTGTCTGGTGGATTTGAACAGAGCTGAAGTTGTTGAAGAGGTTTAAGCAGAAAAGAGGAGTAAAATCTGAATGTGGAGTTTTAAAGTGACTCCCGATGCAGTGAATGGACGTGAGGCCTGAGGCCGAATGAGGTCTGAAGTTCCCACAGGAATCAGGTTTGACGGCTTCAGACCGTAATCTGCTCCCCGACGGATTCTGGTCTGTGCAGAGAGAAAACACGAGCTCAGCGCTTTGATGGGCTGGATATTTAAAGGTGCAGTGTGTCGGAGCGGAGCAGGTGATCTCAGGATACAGCAGCCTCAGTTTGAAGTCAGTGTTCTGTCGGACCTCGCCATCCTTCATCGCCGCTCCGATCGGCTCGGAGAACCGGTTCTACCCGTTGAACAACACGGCTGCTGAGAAATGCTCCACAATGACGGAATAACGATGAAGTCGGCGGGTGAGGGGTGGTGACTCCGCCCCTTTCTCACTGTGGATGTGGATGTGTTTCCTCTGCAGGATCAGAAGATGTACGAGCAGCTCCGACTCTCCCTCAGCGCGTAACTGCAGCGTCCACACTTTCACACTTCCTGCTTCTGATGGCAACAACAACAACAACAACAACAAACGGGAGCTTTGTGTTGGCTGTTTTCAGACTCAGCTCTTATCACAGAGCAGATGACCTGAGCTCACCCTCTCACTCGCTCATTCACTCTCTCACACTGGTGAATGTGTCCCACGGCTCAATGTGTGCGATTTGAACCCAGGGGCGCGGAACATACGACCCGCGGGCCAGAACCGTCTGAAGCTTCCATCAGGCCCAGGTGTAGAAATCATGTTGGTTGTATTGAGGAGACATTTTCTTTTGTGAATCCATTTAAAGGTGCAGTGTGTGAGATGTGGTGACCTCTAGTGGCCAGTGTTTACAAACAGTAAGTGCAGTGTTGTGGAGGATCTGCGCAGGTTTCCCACCGTTTGTCGTCCCGAGGCCTCGTCAACACAACTGTTGTATAGATAAACATTTTTCACCGTCTGCAGAGGTCAAAGGTCACCGACCTTCAGGGGGTCGTTCAGTACGAGACAAACGTCATGGAAAACGAGACCGTTTCACCATGAGCTCAGAACCAACAACCGTCGGAGTCTTTGTTGACTCGGAGATGAAATGCGTGTTATTTTGGGATCTGCAAACATTCCGACGGCGCCACAGTGTGTCGGGTCGCAGCCCATCTCCTCCGCTCTGCACAGGAGGAGATGGGCTGCGACCTGACAACCTTCCACTCCCGCAAAGTTCTGAAGCCACAACGCTGGGACAAACATTCTTTAAAGCACAATGAATCCTTTTACTCTGTTTTTTTAAATATAATTAAAGGTGCAGTGTGGAAGATTCTAGTCATTTTTGTTGTGGTCACTGTAAAAACCTTTGAATGAATTTATAATTGCCTACATGTTTTCTTTTTTGGACCCATAAAGGTGCAGTGTGTAAGATTTCAGTCACTTCTATCTATAGAAAAATAATTCAAATACAGTTGTATTGGTGTTTGTACAGTAGCCCAGAGTGGACATACTAAACATCTGTGGAGCTTTGACTCCTGAGGTTCCTCTATGCTCTGAGGTTTATCGATGGAATATGGAGCTTCACCAGTAGATGTCACCAAACTTTACAGACTGCGCCTTGAAAATGATTCCGATTGTGAAACAACTGAAGTGTCTGGTTTTGGATGAACTTTTATTTCCTGTATTAAAATTGTTGCATTAGAAACATTTGAAAAGAGGACAGAGTGGAAAGCAGCTTTATCTTTATTTGCCGAGTCATCGAAGAAGCTCCAGGTCATTAAGGTTTAACGAGCTCTCGGAAAATAAAATGCCATTTTGATGAGCAAACATTTCAGTTATACATTCTTTCATTCAGGCGACTGAATATAAATGTCAGAATTCATCGACGGGGAAATAAAGGAGAATAAAGCCCTGGGATATTTTAACATTAAAATACTTCTGGTACAAATTCTCATCAAAATCTAGACGATGAAAATCAAGCCAACAACAGTAACATTGGAAACGATGCAGAGGCACGCATCTCATTAGCAACAAGCTCCGCCCACTCGTCTGACACGATGACAGGCGGTGACCTCCAGTGTATGAGGTTCGACTTTGAACCATTGGCGGGTTAAAAAGCTACGGAAGCCTATTGTGTTCAATTAGGACATTTTGTAAATATGATCTCGTAACGAGATCTGGTGAATCTGAGATCAAATGAGATCGGACTTAAACATGATCAATAAAACTCTAAAATTCATATGGAACATTTCATGTCCACGATGAAGAGAATGTTCTCTGAACTGCTCCGAACGTTCAATGAATCGATCGAATCTGACTTTATATGACACCGGGAAATATGACGGCAGCGGCTTCAGATGAAGACAGAGGACGTGGCCGAGGCAGATGAAGAGGAAGCGGCTCCTCTCTGCAGAGGCGGCCATGTTTTTACAGAAGCCCGGACTGAACAAAACAAAGACCTGTAGGGGAACTTGACTGGAAGATAAGGGTGAGGTGAGGTAAGGTAAGGTAAGGTAAGGTAAGGTGGGGTAAGGTAAGGTAAGGTAAGGTAAGGTAAGGTTGGGTAAGGTAAGGTAAGGTTGGGTAAGGTAAGGTGGGGTAAGGTAAGGTGGGGTAAGGTAAGGTGGGGTAAGGTAAGGTAAGGTACGGGGGTATTCACCTGCAGCATGCTACCTCTCCACTAGGTGTCACTAAGCCCCTCACATGGCAGCGTTTACAGTGACTGTCACCTCCCTCCTGAAAAAGGAAATAACAGTAAAGACTGAGGCAACATGAACACAGAGGTCAAAGGTCATTTCCATCACACACACACACACACACACACACACACTCTGAGGTGCAGTGTGTAAGATTTCTGTCATTTTTGTCACTTCTACAAATTTGACAAAACAATGACATCCAGATAGTTTTATGAATTTATAATCACCCAAATGTATTTTTTTTTTACCATGACCTTTAAATGAGCCCATCAATGGTTATTTACATGAGTGGCTCCTCTCTACGGGGGCGGCCATGTTTGTACAGTAGCCCAGAGTGGACGTACTAAACATCCTTTGAGTTTTAACAACAGAAGTCGAGCACAGCTTCTCCTCGTGATCAGAAGAGTGAGGGTGAGCTGATGATACAACATGACACTTCACCTCTAGAGGTCACATCTCACACACTGCACCTTTAATCTGACTCACCGGACGATACAGTTTCAACCAATGGCGACAAAAAAATGAGACATGCTGATCAAAACACATAATGCCCTGGATTTTTATTTCATTTTGTGACAATTCAAGAGGATTCTTAGTCTTTCCCATTAGAGAGAGAGTGTGTGTGTCTGTGTTTGTGTGTGTGTGTGTGTGTTTGGTGGAAGAGACTATAAAAACAAACTCATGAATCAGCTGGGCCACTGGAATGGGCACTGGGATCTGTGGTACAGACAAAGAAAAACTACAAGTAGCCTTGTTCAGTACCAAACTCTTCACAGAAGAGAGAGCCGTGGGTTTTAGTGGATATTTTCAGTTTTTGAGGTTTTTTTCTTTGCTTCCCAAATGAAGGCACCCGACAACTTGTAGTTCATGGCTTCTTCAGCCTTCTGGAGTTTTTAAAAAGTAGAGAACACGATCCGTTATTCTTTGTTTTTCCTTTTTTTTTTTTTCAATTAATACATGTTTGTATTTCTTATTATGTAGAAGCTGGAATGATAATAAATGTCAGTTACTGCATTTTTTTTTTACTCCCTTATAGTTTTTTTTAATCAACAAGTAACAAAAGAATGTGAGGGAAATAAAAAGTGGGAGGTACAAAAATATGTTTTTCAAGAAATGGTGGTGGGGGGGGTGTGATGGTGGAGGGGGGGGGTATCATTTTTGAGACAAATATAAACATTAAGTCGCATGGTTGAAACCAGAGGGTGAAATCATAGAAAAGCAGCATCAAAATTAAATTTAAAAATACAAAATATATAGTGCTTTGATGAATCCGAAGCAGCAAAGTCTTCTGGGGAAAAAAAGGAAAAAAAAATAAAAATAAAAGATTCGTCTCCATTGTTTTGTTACTTGTCTCGGGAAAAATCTGGAAGAGCTTTGTGGAAACTGACAAACTGATGCCGACAAACAAATTCACACCTGCTGCCTTCAACCACGGCCACGACTCTGTGAGACTCCACAGGATCAACCAGACACGTGGAAACACCTGGGGAGGGGGGGGCAATAAACAAAAAAAAAAGGGAGGGGGGGAGAGACTGGTGGGTGGTCAGTTGATGGGGGGGGGGGGGGGGGGGGGGGGTACAGTGTATAAAAAAAATTAGGGGGGAAATCGGAGGAGAAATAAATTGTAAACACGGCACAATAAATAGGTCAAACAGCAGGTTGCGCACCATGCATGTGATGACGACATACGTTTTTCTGTGGTTACAACGTTCACACCTCACACTCGCACCAGTTGCAGTTTGTCGTTTTCTCTTTTTTAATTTGATTTTCTTTCTTGTTTTTTTTTTTTCAATATCTCGAGTGCAAAACATCACAAATGAACAATTCCGTATTCAAGTAATGTTATATACAAGATCAGGGCAAGTGGGTGGGTGGGATGGGGGAGGGGAGGGGAGAGGAGGGGGGGGGGGACTGTATTACAAATATGCAGTACTGTACATATAATTACCATATTAAGAATTTACAGACGATCTCTTATTAACAGTAACAAATAGAAGGGGGGGAATCGGGGGGAGGGGGGGGGGGGTAGTAGAGAAAAAAAAATTTACGAGATGAGCATTGCAATTAAGTCCCAAAACAGTTGCCATGGAAACCCAGCCTTGCTCATTCCGCCGCCACTTGCATTCATGACTAACAAATGATGCATAGCACCAAACAAAACAAAAAAAAAAAATGAAAAAGAAAGAAAGAAAAGAACCCGACGACAGAACAGTCACGTTTTCCTTGTGCAGAGAGCGCGAGGCTACGTAACCTCCATGGCCACTGTGTTCTCTGACAGACTGTTCAGTGCTGGCTTGTCTTGTTCGTGGTTCTCCCTGAGGACAAGAGACAACAGACAGTCAGGCCTTTGTACTGCACACAGCCATGTTCACGTAGCAGCAACATGCTAACCAACAATCACGTTTTCATTCCCAGGTTTCCCCTTACAAGGCCTCACTTTTAGCTATGTGACGGTGGCTCCTCCCCTTCCCCCGACACTGGCTTTCTGAAGCTCACTTTATTCACAGTTCTCCATCTCACTCGAGACACGAGGTGAGGAATGTTCAGTTCCCTGCAAAGTTACTTCACTTTACCAAGTAACTCAAGATGAACTGTGACTCGACAACGCTGACTTTGTGATTGTGCTTAGAACCTTCACACGGACCCAAACACCAGCCCCTTCAGAACTTCTGACTGTGTCCAGCGTCGTATAAAATCCACTCCAGGTGGAAACAACTGGAGAAGAGACGGCCGAGATTCAACCCTGACGACTCACGGTGGTCGACCGACGACACAGCGGCTACGCAACGTATCAACAAATCCACAGGAGTGTCGGGTTGGACGTGGTCCGTTGGGATAAAGCCTGATGTATCATAGCATCCTCACCAAGTTTGTGTTTGCACCATTTCCCAAAACGTGCAAAACTAGCAGTTAGGTTTCTGAACAGCATTAATGAGAACATGAATTAGCATTAGAATAGTGTGCGTTTCTATTTTTACGCCACCACTTGTTGCGTTTTTGGTCTCACCTGGGCACTATGTCCAGCGGCGAGGCCGAGGCTGTAGTGACCTTGGGTTTCTGACAGTTGGCGGCGGCGTGGGTGAACTTTAAGGCGGATGTGGACATGGTGGTGCTCAGTGTCCGCGCCGCGTGGACACGCTTGCCGGTGGGAACACCCAAACGGAGGCTGTTGTTGTTGTTGTTTCCCAGCAGGACCTGAGTGGTGGCGGTGTTGGTGGCGTTGGCGGGGTGGGTGGTGCCGTTGTTGTTACTGGTGGCGGAGGTGGAGCTGGTGGTGGTGCAGGGGTGGAGCAGGGCGGGAGTCGGGGAGACGGTGGAGGGGGCCGGGGCGGCGGGGGAGGGGGACACTGTGCTCGAGAGGTGCAAGCCCTTATAGACACCTGGGGGGGGGGGGGGGCTGCAGGCCG
>JAFBJT010020064.1:0-26236 GCA_016785325.1 Chascanopsetta lugubris | reverse complement strand
TGGGTGCATGGGACACAGAGGGGGTGGTGATGAGAGAGAGGTGGGTGAGGTGGGGTGAGGGAGGGAGTTTTGAAAGATTTGATCATCAAAGATTCTTTGAACTGAGTTCGTTAGTATGAAAACAGACAATGACGAGTCAAAGATCAGGTTGTGTCCATCTCCACTCATTTTGGGTTTCGACATTATTATTACATCACACATCCATATAAAGCGCCCTGAGAGCACACTGCGCTCTGATTGGCTGACCTCAGGAGGCTGAGGATCGCATCTCGGAGTCCTGGCACAACAATACATTTGTTATGTGTATAACTAAAGTCTATTTGACTCGGAAATTGATGTAAACAATGTCGGTCTATTCTGGGTTTCATTTCAGCCGAATCTTGAAAAACACACAGGACTGTTCCAGTCAAACACCTCAGCACTGTTTTGTGAAGGTTTGGTCAGAGGTGAGGGCAAAGGAGCTTTACAACAAAACGTCCTCCACAGCTGATGGTGCGATTGTTTATTATATAAATATTATATTATTTTCCGTCCTTTTATTAGTGAAGGACGGATCCTTCAGACTACTTCTGTGGAACAATCGCAGATTCACTTGTTTTGTGGTTAATCTGCTGAGTCTGACGCGGCAGAGCTTGTTCTGCACTTTTCACTCCGTCTGTTTTCTGCTCGTTTGTTTTAGAAAGTAATTATTTCACCGCCGCCGTTTGCTTTGTGTGTTTGTTGTTGGTGTTATGCTGCACTTAGGAGAAAAACCCTTTAACGCTTTACTTCTTTGGTTTTTATATCCTTAAGTGGCTTCTGTAAATATGAACAATGTGTCTATAAATATAGAAATGATCAAAAATCTGAAGTTGTGTGCGTTTCTTGATTTTGATCAGATGTTCAAATGCACAGAGGATTCACAGACACCATTTAAGACCTGAGAAAAATGACCTTTTCCTCAATTAGAAGAAAATACATCATCATGTCCCCATGAAAAGCTTTTGGGGGAACGGGCGTACCTGAGGGGGAGAGGACACCATTGACTCCGCCTCCCAGGGCCAGCTCCTCCTTGGTTTTCAGAGCCAGCAGTTGGTCGGCGGTGACGAGGGCCGAGGCAGCAAACTGAGCGCTGGCCTGGTCCAACGTGTTGGCTGAGCCCTGTGGAGAGGAACGGGTTGGGGTGAGAAAAGAGAACGAGCCCGAGCGGGGCAGCGGGAGCAGAGAGCAGACTGACCAGTGTGCTGTTGGCAGTGGTGGTGCTGTTGGCTTGCTGTTGCAGCTGGATCTGCTCCAGCTGGTATTTCTGCATCAGGGCCAGCTGCTCCTGATGCTGCTGGTACTGTTCGGCTGTGAAAGCTGAGCAGAGCGACAGAGTGTGAGTTAATAATCTCAAAAAGGACGATAACATCATCTCTAAAGGGTCAGAGGAAGAAGGACAAAGGGGGAAAACACGACATGTGTGTGGGAGTCAGTGTTTCACAAGAGCCCTTAGCAGAACCGACCTGCTGAGGCCGTCTACGTTATTTGCTCCGAACTTTGTGGTTGACGCATTCGCGACGCAGCAGGAGCTTCGGCTCAGACTCCTTAACAACTGCCGCAAATAATTGGGAGGATCTGTTGAGCTACACAGACGGGAGGTGGCAACAGCAATAGAGCAGAGGAGCAGAAGGCGTGACATGGTGGATAAAAAATTTAAAAAAAAAGAGGGAACCACAGCGTTTCGTTTACAACCGTCATCCCGGCAACCGGCCTCTGTACTTCACGGTCAACCCTCATCACCACAGGCTCGAGGATCTTTCCAGATATATTGTTTCTCTGGCGGATTAAAGTTTTGATAGTGACTAAACCCTCAAGGTTCTCGGTGTTGTGCCTAAATGGTCATTCATGCAGTTCAGCATCCCACTCGGGCCAGTGCTGTTTATAAAACACTGAGAATGACTCAGCTCAGCAGAAGCACCAGACTGTTGTGTTGGAGTCAATCATGCAGACCAGGCTGATGAATAACTGAATGATTTAACACCAAGAAATAGTCTTCTGGAGAAAACCTTCTTTTCTACCACAGCACCGTGAGCGTCAGAGTAAAGATATTTTCCATTTCAGTCAGTCTGGCATGTTCCAAAACCAATTTTGGAAATAAGTGGCCTGGAGGTATTGGTCCAAACCGAGCACTGATCTTATACCAGTATAAAACAAACTCATGTACACAACATATTTCAATAGCTGCATGATGCTCTCCCTAAAAGGATTGTACGCTCGCTATTATTGTTCTCCGCAAAGAACCTACTCGTTCTTTGCAGAGAACCGACGAGTGATATTTTGCCAAATTGCCGCCATTGAAGCCAGTTCTGGCACTACGAGAAAATGTCTTATTTAAATAAACGTACTTGACAGTGGCAAGAGACCAATGAGTGATGGAGCAATTGTGTCAATTCAGTGAGACCTTCCCATTCCAGACGCCTCGTCCGGTCGATATAAAGCTGCCTCAAATGTCTTCGCCCAATAAACACATTTCCTAATTTGGCCTCAACACAGTTTCCTTTTCAGGAGCTTCTGATGTAGCTTCATCTGTATCTCAGAACTGTACAGAACAAGCTCTCAAGCTTTTCTTCACCAGCTTTCTATGGATTCGAAAGTCTCACTCCCACGTTGCAAAGTATTACGTGGATTTGAGCCTCGGTGCGATATTGATTTACTTATTCCCTCGTCAGCCTCGCAGCTCTCGCTTCACAGAAAAACAGAATTCATCACCCTGCAGCTCAAAGTCACAACTGGTACGCGGGGAATCCTTCTAGGGATTCATGCATATTTCCACTGTATTAATTCAATACAACCGACTTTAACCTCAGCTCTCTGCAGACCTCACATTTAAACTGTAGTTCCTCTTCTGGCACAGTCAAATCTCGTGCTGTCAAATCTGTACGTCCTTCATTTTCTTTATGCAACTACACACGGGGGTTTAGATACAGAGAAGATATCGATCGGCAGATGTTTCTCATGCTCATTAAAACGTACACAGCTCGTCAGCAGCTCGAGGCGACGACGACAAGACCCCCGGCGGTTGACTGGCCCTCACAGTGAACCCACCGGGGACCTGTGGCGTTTGGTTTGCATTCAGCGTTCAGCTCGTCTGTGTCCACACACCCCGACAGATCCTGTGCATCTCATGCATTCATCAAACACTGTTTTAATTGACACCTTGTGGACCGGGTGGGAGGTGACGCCATGTGAATAACAAGCGGTGGCAAACATCAATGCGGCAGGAGGACCGTGGAAACAAGCAAAGCAAAACTAGGGGCCTTTTGAAACGATGCGTTATGTTATTGACATAATGCAGGTACATAAATGATCTTAGTTACACCTGTGGAATATTATAAACGTTGCCTACAATACGCATAGAATGATAGGAGTACTGCCTGTACAGCTAGAAGTGACAAAAATTAACAGCAATCTTACACACTGCACCTTTAAACTCAGCACATACGTTTAACCGCAGTTTTAAAGAAGGTCTGAAAGTCTCTTACCAGCAACGGGTGAGGGAGCAGGGACGACCCTCCCCAGACGTTGAGAGCCAATGGGCTGTCCGCCGGCGGTGGAGGCGGAGACCGGGCGCTTCAGGCCTCGGCTCAACCTCCTGAATAGCGGGTGGGCGTTATCCAGCTCGTGTAGTGGTAGTGTCCGTGGTCTAAAGTGCCTCCATCGGCATGACTTAATATTCAACAGTATCTGACTGAGGTCCGTGGAAGAGGGCGAGGACGAAGAGAGAGAGGAGTTGAAGGAGGAGGAACTTCTGTCCGAGGTATTTGTTTCTGAGGTACTGGCGAACTTGTCGGTGGCCGGCGGATGTGACGCGACTGCGGGAGGAGCAGGAGGAGGAGGAGGGGGAGGAGGAGACGGAGGGAGGGGCAGGTCGAGCATCTCTGGATTCAGGCTGTGGCGTATGTTGTCAAAGTCCGTGTGTGCCCTGTCCAGCAACACCCTGAGGAGGAGGAGGAGGAACAGGGTCAGGCGACTCTGACGTAGATGCATCAACTGTCCAACGCTGGCATTTCCCAAGTTAGACAGACACACACACGGAGGGTTAACTGACCTGCCGCCTCGTCCCACGCGCCGTCGAGCCAGGCCCAGGCAGCGCCGCGGCACCGTGAGTGTAGTGAGACTGTAGCGAAAACGAGCTTCTGCCAAACCGCCCTCACAGTGATCGCACCAAGGCCAGCTACCCACACGGTCCTGACGAGCCTGGAGAGAGAGAGCGAGAGAGAGAGAGAGAGAGAGAGAGAATGCTTCTGTTATTTGTAGAAGACACATTTGCATAAACATGCTCTTGTTGAGCGCTGCCTTCATTAAACGGAGAAAACACAAATTACAATCTTAATAATGTTGGATGAAATTTGACTTGTCACTTCAACGAAATAACAAAAAAGACTCAATTCAATTAAATGTCCGAAAAACGGCGTGAAGCCTACGACTACTAACTTCTTGATATACAAAACAAAACAGAGGAAGTGACGGATGCTTTTCACAGAGCTGGTTACGATCACAGGGGATAAAGAAAACTCAATCTTATAAAGGCACACTATATATTTCGTAACAGCGTTATCTGAACCTTGATGTAGTTCACCGATGAACAAATCTTAACTTTTGACCTGTATATGCTACAAAGATTATTTTCTGCAATCTTTCAAAAAAAAAAAAATCCTGTGCAAAACCCTTCTGCCTTTTTACGGAGGGAACCAGCGTGAGGAGAATTTCCAGGTTGGTCTACAGAAATCCTTCCCTTGGCCACTTCATGTTTAACAGAGCAGTAAATTGTATTAACTCAACTTGGTTGATTGTTCCCCTTCTAAAGCGCACAGAAGCAACAATCATTGAATGGACCCTGTAAGCGTGAACCTGGGCGGAGCGGTGCATGAGAGGAGAACGGGTGATGTCACTCACAGCGTAGTACTGGCAGCCTGCCTTCCTGCGAAAGGCGAAGGCGCCGTCTGGGTCATTCTCCTCCTCTGCCTCCGATGAGCCTGAGTGCAGCTGTGGACACAGAGGTCAGTCAGGGAGCAGGATTCACAGGGAGACACTTCATCATTCCCACGTGGTTATGAATTCATCAAGTCAGAGAGCAAAGATTGTGGGAGTGGTTAAAGATTGTCAGGCTGGATGTCACACTCGGTTATCTCAGTTCTGCATGAACGGGAGCCGATGTCTGGTTTTCAGTGTGCGCACCTGGGAGAAGGGCTCGTCGTCTGAGCTGGGGAAGTCGTACTGGTTCAGGTCCTTGGCGTTGAAGACTACAGGACTAGCGTGGTGGGCGGCACCCGACGACAGGGGAAGAGCCTTTTGCTTCTTCTCGTACTTCCTCTTTTGCCGAGGAACCTCCATTTTCTCAGGCTACGGGGGGAAAAATGGAGATTTGAGTTTTAACCACCGATACCCATCCGCATGCCCGCCTCCAAAACTGATCCAAACGTATGTGCTTCACCTTGGACTTGTAGTCCTTGAGGTCCATGTGGTCCTGGTGTCGGTACTGGTTGGTGAGTGGGACCAGAGGAATGATCTGAGGCCTCACCAACGCCCGTTCAGCGAGAACCTCCGCCATCACCTCGCCTCCAAAGTCTGACATGACGTTTCTGGAGATGAAAGGGAAAGAAAAACAGAAAGATGAACCATCGAACGATGGCAAAACACGAGAGTGCCCTCTGCTGGCAACTCTCATCTTGTATCCTTCCTGCACTGAGGCATTATGGGAGTGCAGCCACAGAGGAAGCCCCACCTCTTCTCAAAGATCTCCAGCGTGAGGTGCAGAAGCTCCCTCTTGCTCTTCTCCCTCCTCTTGATCATCTCCAGGATGGTGACGGCTCGACTCAAATCCCTGCGCAACTTCAGCATCTTCTCATACGACGCCTCGTCGTTCTTACGATTCTGATCCAAGGGAGGAGAGAGAGTTTTAGAAAAACCCAACCCTGTCCATTAGTTTGTGCTGAGCCGACGTACTCTTCTACATGACGGCTCGGTGGAACTTACATCTTTTACATACGGCAGGAGACGGACAACTGGGGAAACGGTTCATTTTTATGTCTAAATACTTATCATGAACTTGAGATTTCGTGCATCCAAGCATTTAACAACCCGCTTCTGCCCAAAGCACCTTATCACAGAGTCGCTCAGCTTATTGATCAAACAAACAAAACTGAAAAGCCAATTATAGCTTATACTTTGATTTTTTTTTCTTTTTACTTTTAGAACATAAAAATCAGAGAGCACCTTTTCATTCATAGTAAACAGCAGCCTAAACCAGCTAAGAATTCTGTGGCTGTAACTTATTAATCAAGAACAGAGGCGACAAGCACAACACTGAAAAACTTGTTCTATAGAAGTTTGCACCACAACAACTTCATCAAAGATTGACATCAAACCTCAAAATGCAGAAGAAGAATCACTCAAGTCTGAATCATCACAGCCACTTTGTTACAAATCAATAGTAATTCAACGACATATTGAACCGAGACTGACACAGGAGATGCATCTTGAAGGTTGGAGATCACAGACACATAAAGCGAGCGTGAGCGTGAGGTATCCGACCTTCCTGGTTTGCATCTTCTCCGTGCGCCGCCGGAAGGCCACGTAAGGGTCACTGGTGCTGGAGCCGTCCCGCTTCTCCTGCTTGACGGTCGGGATGAGCGAGTTGGCCTTGCTGTTTTTCCTCTTCCGGCTCCAGTAGTCGAAGACCTCCTTGATGAGCTCGTCATCCTCCTTCAGCAGCAGTTTGGCCTCTGGAAGACTCACCAGCTGCGGAGATGACAGAGCCGGGTCAGACTCGCAGAGGGCTGAGAGGGATTCTGAGGGGGGAGATGGATTTTCCACCAACCTGCTGTCCACTGCCTTTCTCCAGCCGATCAATCATCTCCTCAAACTGCAGGAAGCTGATCTCCATCTTCTTTTTCAGCTTGTTGACGAACGTCTCGTCGTCCAAGTCCAGGTCATAGTCGGGTTGTTCTGTGTCCAAGCTGAAAGCTGCAGGGAGGCAGAGATGGATCAGATTGTAAAGTGCACAGGCCAAACAACTGAAGCTTTGTGATAAATGAGATTGATGTGCTTTTCTCTAGTTGAAGCTCTAGTGCGACATGATGGTGTAAAAGAGGCAAAATGAAAAACCCCAGGCTCCTGACGCAACTACGAGGAAAGCCGACTACTTCTTTAACAACATGATGGAACTGCAGGTCCTGTCATGGCTGTTTTCATCCTCTATCTGAGGCTGAAGATGAGAAAATGAGACCTGGACATACATGAGCGGTGAAGATGTTTATCAGGAGCCCAATAGATGATGAAGATGATCAGTTATTTAGTGCAGACACATTAAACCTCACCCTGCCCAGTAACTCACAGACTGACCTAACATTTCCAGACAGTTTAATGGACTCTGCATTTATGCGTACATTAAAGCAAAATTTAAAAAAAGGACACTGAATATTTATAAAGGTCAGAGGTGCATTTTTATACATTTGAGTCGGGGGATAAAATGTGACTCTCTGCCCTTTTCCTAACGGTCTAATGTGAGCATATTTATGACTCGAGAGACGGAGGAATGTGAAATGTATTCATTTCTTACAGCTTAGCTTTTCCCTCAGTGAACGGCGAGACCAGCGTCGAACCCGCAGACGCATTCGAATCAATCCACTTCTCCAGTCTCAACAACTGTTGCACAGCCGGCGTTTGAATTGGTTCTAATTCTGTTGTGGTTCGTCTCACAGTCAGAACACAAATCAGTTCAAATCTAATTTAGCTGGCGGCTGCAGAGGCTGCACCCGCTGCTCTCACAGCCATGACGCGGGAAACAAAACGCAGGCCGCAGAATTTGCTGCTTCAGCTTTAAAATGACGACCACAGTCCAGACTTAATCAGAGCAAATCATCCGCATCTTGAGCAGCAATCGATGTGACCGAGGATGACGGATGAAAAACATAGATATTGATGATGTCGGGTTGTAGCTGCACAAATTAGAACCGTGTGAGATCATCAGATCTGCTAATGCAAAGATGATGTAAGACGGATTTAGTGAAGCTTTGGGAAAGTTAGAATCAAGACTTTTTTAATTAAATTCAGAAAAGAATTCACGACCACCATTACATTAGAATATTAAATTAAGCAACAATAACTTGAGACCATTTTGTTTTTATTGAAGTTTCAAAGGTTCAGACTCAGCTGAAATGATCTTTATTTCAAAGGGCAGAAATTGAACATCAATGAATTATGCAGATGTTTACACGATTGCATAATGACCAGAGTGTATGAATTGTTGCTTGAATAACTCTATAGGGAGCGCCTTTACACTCAAACAGGAGCAGGTCGCAGCGCTGCACCACGTCTCGACGCACTTCAAACCCGGACATTTGTTCCACAGCCTTTTGACAGGACGGAACATTTCTGAGCTTAGATTCTGTCTGTTAACGTCGTCTTGGTTGGTGGTAACAGCAAATTGCTTTCTTTTGAGGCAACCCCTTGTGACACATACGCACGTGGTTACTGAACTGAGCAATGGAGCCCACTCCTTTTCTTTGATGCCATCAATGAACGGGCGGAAAAGCTCTCAGACTGGTAGTTTGCTTTGACGTACATTTTGACAGCGGAAGCCATTAAATGGAGGGATGAGAGAAAGAATAGACAACCTTGGCCTGGGAGTCATTCTCTGCTTTGGAACATGCACTTAAGACTTTTCCCTGACTTTCTAGACGGGCTGATCTACTTGCTACAGACATTTTCCAAAACTTTTCTAGCAAACCCCTGTCCCTTACTACAACAAGCGTCAACATTTCTGCAAAATTCACAAAGAATTGGGCACGTTGATGCCATTTCTAAGCAATTCACTGCTCAAGTACTTCAATCTAACAATGAAACCAAGAAGATCCACTTCAGGATGTCACCTTAAAAGGATCACGACAATCGAGATCTTTACACAACACAATTACGTGCGGTTCATCTGTTCACAACGCGTCAGACCTGAACATCTGTAGAACCATTATTCATACGTTTGAGTCAAACTCAATTTTCCAGTCATGTTCACCCATAAAAGCCACCATGAAAAACATGTCATCGTCCGCTCTGCAGACAGACGACTGCTCTGCACTTTTAATGCTACAAAGTGACACCACGTCACCTTCTCCTCCAGGAAACTCTGACTGCAGCCCTTTACAGCCAAAACACTCACTGAATTAAACAACCGTGCTCTAAAGTGATCATTTACATGCAGAAATTCCTCCTTAGAAATCACACTAATGTGGATCATTCGGCTCATTATTTTGATCTGTGGCCCCCGAGTGTCATTCCACCCGTTCAGAATAATTGGAGAAAACACGATTAAAGCCAAACGAAACAGCCTGAGGTTCCTAAACTGCCACAACAAACTCATCGCCTCTGCGCTCCACATCACACGTTGGCCATTAAAAGGGAGCTCACTTACGCTGTATGTGAATGAGCTGCTTTGGCATCTTGTAGTCCCCGGGGTAGAGGGAGTCGTAGTAGGTGATGTTGCTCTCCGCCTCAGGGACCGGGATGACCATGTTGTCCCGTTTCTCACCATACACCTGCTGCGCTGAGATGGCCCGCTGGAGATGGTGTTCCTGGAAAAACACAGATCCAGGTCAGACACCAGGAACACCCACAACCAATAAGAAACTACGTGTGAGTCAATTATAGAAAACAGTAGACAGTATTTATACAGCATTAGAGGACCAACAACGTCATGTATCAGTTTAGGGTCGTCATGGACAAATTAAAAACATGTACCTGAAAAATGTAAAGGTCAAAGAAAACGGCTGATGACAAGAAGCAAACAAATCAGGTTATGTGATTAACTGCCACCGGGGAGTGAATGAGAGATTATTATGAATGAACCAGCTGATGCAGTCATGAATGAATGAGTGCGACGCACCGTTCATCCATGTGCGATAACATTTTGAATCAGCTGAAAATGTCTGTAACAAAAAAAGCTTCCGAGCCCGATTTCAACTGTAACAGGAAATGGCAACAGCGCGTATGAGTTTTATTGCTGTTTTCACATAACTTAAAACTGCTGAGCCGAGCTTTACAAGTCATAAAACCCACATAGCCTTTGTCATTTTAATCTGAATAATTAATCATCAAAATAGCAGCGAGTAACAGCCAAAACCAATTTATGAAGAATGTAGGATCAACTTTCATTCAATTCTGTGGGAGAATAACACACCGACTTCATGGAGATACCAGCTGAGAGCCATTGAGGAAACTGCTGATTATCCAGTTACACAATGAGGAACATTTGGCATCCAGACCTTATGATAATCTCTGGGAAAAAAAGTACAGGAACAAATGGAACAGCCAACAGACACGAAACCGTTTAAACATCTGGAGCTAAATCTACGGTCAAAACTCGGGGATTTGGGCCTCAATGTGTGGAGGAAATCTCTGCGTGAGCCAATGGGGGGACGAATGTGAACCTGCTCCTCGACTAATCACGCGAGACTAACGCAGACGGAAACTTGACACTGTTTTCGTCTGCGACTCTCCGTCCGATTATCTTTATCTAACTGCCGCGAGTGTGAGGCGGGTTCGCTGCTGCCAAGCCTGCTGGGAGCGAGGGAGCCGGAAGGCAGACAGACGGGCTGGACGGCCGCTGAACTGCTTGCTGGCGGGCTGCTCGTCTGAACAGCCACAGTTAGTCAGTGGTAGTAGAGGAAGAGTCTTTGGCCCCGGAGCTGGGCACGGAGCCACGGGCGGCGGTCTGTCAACAAAGCAACGTGCAGCCAGCGCCGTACTACCCGTCTCTGGGGGGAAGGTGTGTGTTTATTGTTTTCGCTGCGGCTGTCACGAAGAAGCGGGAGGTTTGGGTGGTGCAGAGAGGAAGAGGAGTTTGTTGGGAAGATGACAGATAGAACGACGGAGTCACGAGTGAAGTGTGAGCGCACCTGAATGAGGAAGTGTGACAGTGAATGTCTGCTGGCTTCAGTGAAAAGCCGTGGAGGTACCTGGTGACGACACGACCACGGCTGCCAGTAATATCTTCTTCGTGAAATAAAGAAAAGCTGCTCTGATTTAGTCCAACACGTTCCCTTTCTGATGTGGTCCAACACAGAAACACGTCATTTATACTGGATCTCGCGCATAAAGATGTTCTACCACACAGCAATACAACACCTGTGTGTTTTTCTGCAGCAGAAATTGGAAAGAGGAAAATGGGTCAGAAATGTGAATCATTCAAACTCTTCAGTTCCAGCGGTGGCCGACAAACTGCTCACACATAAAAACCCAACAGGTCCACAGTAATAATTAGCACCATCTAAGTCAGACAGTTGTTTAGTAATGGCTGGTGGTTTCTGAGGTGACCCAACGTGGTCTTCCCACTTTGTCATCCATGTTGTTCTCACATCATCTGGGTCGCGTTATATTCTGAGACAGCCTCTGGCAACACATGAAAGCCAGGAAGAAACGGCTGACTGGTCATAAGGAGGGTAAACGGTTTTCACCGGGTCAAATCAGGCTAAATGTGTCGCTTCTCAGAAAGGCCTCCAGCGAAACTAGAAACACTGCAACATGGACCTATCGGTTTAAAAATAACATCATAGGTCCAACGATTCGGCCAAATCATTCTGAAACAGACGATGGTTAGTGTGAAAACACCGCATTGATCCAAGTTTGCAGAGATGTGGATGCGTTGGCCTCGTTGACGCTTCCAGCAGAGAACAGGCTCCGTGGAGCCGTTGGTCTTTGTGTTAATAAAAACAGATGGTCCTCGATACTTTCTGCGACACCTTGGAAACACAAAGTGCTATTCTTCAGCGTGCAGAGCGGGATACACGATTCCACATGGGGTTAGGTCATATATTGTTTCAGGCAACACAAATGTTGAACTGATGGTAAAGTGCTTTTCAGGGTCTGGCGGATTTTTTTACTCACAAATTTGAGACTTTCCAAGAGCACGATGAATGAAATTTAAGATCGATACGAGTAATTCTTTTTAAAGACTTAGAAAGTGGTCAAATTCAGATGATTGCATTTTACAATCTTCAACCTAACGACAATCCAATATACCAACAATAACAACTCTTTTTCAAACTGAAATCCGTCTGAGGATGTTTGCAAAGTTAACTTTCTGCTGTGACCTTGTAACAGCCCATCATGTTGTTTCACTTTCACTGTGGAGCACTAAATGTGATTGAGAGTCTCTCCCAGCCCCGTGTTCATCAACACCATTTGGACTTTTGGGGCGCGCAATATTCCACAGTCTGTTGCACCCGAGGCGAGTGATTGTACTTTACATTTATGGCGCCATGTGTCTCTAGATCTGTTCCGAGGACGTAGCTTGCGCAACCTCCGTGTTCCTACCTGATTCCCACATTCCCTTGGCAAACGCATAAAGCTCCACATTAACCTCCTCTGGCTTCTCCACAGGAATAAAACTCATAAATCAAATGGCTGAGAGCAGCAACACGTCAGCTGCCAGACCTAATCAAGCAACGGGTTTGTTTACTCTCCTGGCCGTGGCTGACAATAACCGGACTCAGATTGAGGTGAACAGTCAACGGTGTTGGCTTGTGCCCTCACGCTCAGAAACTTTCTCTTCTCATTCTGCCTCTCTCACACATACACACAGGAGTCCACAAATAGCCGTTCTAAAATGACCAGATCGATCACTGTCGTGTCTGCTGAGGCAGCCGGAGCCGCCTCCACCTTCTCTGGTCTCGCCTCTGACAGCTACTGTCCAAGAGACTGTAAATGTCTCTTAACATGATGGACAGCCACGGAGAATGGTCCGGTGGAGCTGTCGGGGGACGGACGCACGGCGTCGGAGTAAAGCTCGTTCACGCACTGCGCGGGAACGGGGTGAGTTTTAACATCCAGTCCGAGCGCGGTGTGAAATTAAGGGCAGCCCCCCGACTGTATTTCTGGCACAGAGGCAGATCGGACAATATGGAAAGTTTCCATTCACCGAAAAAGTGAGGCGAGTAAAATAAAGATTGAGGCAAAAATCTATGAAGCAAGATACAGAGAACTATATAAACCAATTACTTCCAAACAGATGATTGATTGAGACCATTAACTCTTTCATTCATGGGTCATTGAAAACAGAATTCCTGCATTCACTGGTCAGTTTCAGGACTCGTTCCAGCTGAGGTTTGCCAAGTTGGCAAACTAACAGCAGAGTTGGACTCCACAGCCTGGCCCAGAGTTGATGTTCATTTCCTTTGCTGCCCACACACGTCAACACAGGACCGTCTCCAGTGAGAGGGAAGTGAGTGAAACAGCTGAGAGAGGAAACTCTCAGTGTCCCTGAATGTAGGCTGCACGGACTTTGGACAGGTGACATGCCCCAAAGATTCCCACTGCACAGGGTGACAGGATGACAAACGGGTGGGCTGCCAGAACCAGATTGTGTATGGGCAAGTACGGGTGAAAAAGCACGTGTGTGTTCAGGAACTGACCCTGGCTAAAAAGGGCAAACACAGCAGATGCCTGTGGGTTCCCACCACGGCCGCAGATACTGACCTCACTTTCACCCAAACGTAAACACCAGACAAAGTTTCCGACCCAAAACAAACAATCCGCACGTGCCGGAGGGAATTTCAGCGATGACAACACTTCAGTCGAGCCGCGCTGCCTGGAAATTACACAACCGCAAATACCAGACTCAGATATGATTTTGAAGAGCGAGCCAACTGAGAGAACCAGCCAGTGGTTTTCAGCTGGCTTTTATGACAGGACCGAACAGGGCAATACAAAAAGACTCGCGTCTATATAAAAAGCACAAACCACTGATAAAAGGCTTCAAGGAGTCGAGATTCAGGAAGCACAGGGACACCACACTTACCACAGAGGGCAGTCAGTGTGACTGATGTGGAGGCAAACAAAACATGCAAAAACTGTCATTACTTTTTACAGTTTGAAAAGATTTGGAGCTCAGGACTTGTGTAGAATTCAGAGCTACTGTGGTGAAGTTATGAGCTTTGGCAAAATGACACGCCTCCCCCACCTAATGTCTTCCAAGTGTTGGAGAACCTTTGATAGTTACCACAGAGGGCAGTCAGTGTGACTGATGTGGAGGCAAACAAAACATGCAAAAACTGTCATTACTTTTTACAGTTTGAAAAGATTTGGAGCTCAGGACTTGTGTAGAATTCAGAGCTACTGTGGTGAAGTTACGAGCTTTGGCAAAATGACACGCCTCCCCCACCTAATGTCTTCCAAGTGTTGGAGAACCTTTGATAGCCCTGGGATAATATGAAACGCCCCCCCTCTGATGCCAGTGATAGGTTCGTCTAATACACATTATATAAAAACATGGCGGCTTCAATAATGAGTAAAGAAAACGCATCCAATTCTGAATTTGGAATTAATAATTCTATGCTGATGACAACAACAATAATGAATAGTGCATTATATTTCAGCTGACAGATCCCAAAGACCTTACTCCTTGAAAACCACACTTTGGGATGGCTTCAGAACTACAAACAACAGTGTCTATGCAAAGCAAAGTTCCTCATGTAAAAAACACATGGCAAAGCGCTCTAAAAGCTGGGTGGTTGACTCACAGCAGCCTGTGGCCTACCTCTTATGATAATATAACTGTTACATAACCAAACCCTCCGGCTGAGCGGAGCACAGACTTTGAAGTGACAGCATCACCCCCCCCCCACTCCTCCTGCTGCTGCTGCCCTGATCTCCTGAGCGCCACGTGCTGCCCGTCTGCCAGCCTGCTGTGCCATCTGACACACTGAACCCCAGACACCCCAACCTCCATAACAGCAGCGAGGCAGCCAACACTCCTCCAGAGCAAACGCCTACAGAGACATTCCCTCGTTTACTTGCCCTTTACCTTCAAACATTACTCCGGCCTGCTGGGCTGGATTCAAAGCTGCACAGTCGGATTCGCCCAAAATGCCGTTACAGGGACTCAGAGTAAGAGCCTCGCTGTGCCATGCTGTTTTCTGATAAATGGCACAAACAGAACAGGAGAGTTTGATTCACAAACAACCTGCTTCATCCTGGGGATAACTTCAACATCCTGGGGTGAGCTGCAGAGATGGAGGTACACCTTGTTTATCGACCTGCCTCTCTGGCAGGTGTATCCCAGAGTGACAACTTACGACGTAGGTCTCATAAGCATCCACTCAAATGTAAAACTCTCTGGGAGCTACACTGACCTTTGGTGCTCAAACAACATGCGACACCACACACTATGAGAGAATCGTATCCAGACTAAATAAATGATCTATCTGCGTACTTCACAACTAAAAGCTGTTCAAATGGCGGCCGCAGACGTTGGGCTAATGATGTCAACAGCTGCACGGCAGCTTGGGATCACAGCCCACGGAACGAAAAATGAAGGACTGAATCATAAAGAGAAAGGTACACGTCCAAACAAAGTGCAGACAGCCTGTGCTTACTCTGACTATTCAGGGACGCATAGAAAACCCCGTGACAACACGAACCGCATGACAATCAGGTGAAAGGTTATCGTGTGGGGATTAAATTATACACCTGTCTGAGAACTACACCACTTTTAACGGCCGAGCAGTGGCTGCAGATGTTACGATAATGATGCCAACAGCTGTGGACAGTCACAACCTGCCATCTCCTGCACGTAAATAGCAGCATCAGTTACCACATGCCCTGCAACAGAGGAATCAGCCATGTTGTGCCCAGGTTAGGTGATGTACAGATCCTCCACCTACACAGCCATCAGCTACCCTCGCAGATGTTGCCGTAATGATAACAGCTGCATCACAAACCACACACTGACACGTGATTAAACATGAAAGGTTGCAATATACAAACCAAACTACTTGTTATAATTATGAAAAGCAAAATGAAAGTTATGACATCATGAGTATGGTGTGTGGTTAGAATAAATACTACGCGAGTCCAAGTGAAGCTGACTTGAGGAGTGACATTATAAACATTAAGGACTGAATGATAACAACAAAACTGCATTTCATAAAAAAAAGTGCTACTAGCAAAACTCTGACCTCATGCACTGCTGAGGATGAGCACAGGAACTGTATCCAGGTTAAAGGATACAGGAGTTAGAGAGCCACACAACTATTTACTTTACTTAAAATAACTGTGTGCTACAATAATGTCAACAGCTGCATTAAAGTGAGATCATAACACACAGCCTGAATACCAACACTGTACATATTGCAAAATGCAATAGCACAACTGTGACACCATGCTCTGCAACATCAAAGTGTACATGAAACATTAACTAATACACAAACAGGCTCAAAATGCAGCAACAACAACAAGTGTGGGTCATGGTGGAATCTCAACCCACAGACGAGACATAAATAAACATGAGAAGCTGCATCTTACAGATAAAAAAAGTGCTAAGAGCTAAATGCTAACTATGACAACAAGCCCTGCACAGGAGCATCTATTGTACTGTCACCAGGTTCAAACAACTGTGAGACAAAGTTGGCTCACATCCCACAGACGGGACATAAATAAACAAGAGGGGGCTGCAACACAGCGCCCAAACTACACACCGCTGCAAAATGCTAACGGGGGAAATGCTAACTGACAACATGTCCCGCTAAATTGCACCGGGTGCTGTGCGGAGAGAAGCGGCGAGAGACTCCGCATTCACAAACGCACCAACAATGGCTCCAGATGTTGCAATAATTATGACAACAGCTGCATCAAAGAGTGGGATGACAAGACACAGCCCGAACATAAATAAACATGAAAGGCTGCAGGGGAGAAGTGCTAACAGCTAAATGCTAACAGTGACAAGTGAGTGACAAGCTGGAAGTGAGCGTGTTGAAACTGTCGTAAATCGTGGAAACGCGTATATCTTATTTGTTTGTCCAAAAACACAGTTAGATTTGTACACAAACACGCAGCGGTGTTGACATCTCTTTACTAGGCGCCACACATGCCTCATACAATATGAAGCCACGAGCTCCCCCTTGCCCTGGCCCACCGCTACTACGCCAACACAGGGCCCCGCACTGACAGACGAGACAAAATGTCGGAATAGCTGAAGTCACATGACTCCTTTGTACTCAGAAAATCGCCTCACACGAAAATAAATCGACCAAAGCGGGAAATTTTATCCAATATTGACACACGGAATCCCCGCCTAACCCCCACCACAGTCCCGGCGCCACACACGCGCCGTTTGCGGCACAAATCCGCCGCGTTTCTCCTGAGAAAATTGGCGGCCATTTTGTGATCGCTTGCGCAGAGGAAAAAAAAAAGAGGGACGCCCGCGATCGTGTAAAAATTGAAAAAAAAAAACCCGGCGAACATTTCCACAAATTCCCCCCAAAGTATGAATTCATACCGATTCCTCTTCTTTCTCCATCCCCGTCGGCATCTGCGGCACGGCCCGGTTAATGGATGCATATTCGTGTAGGTCTGGTAAATCCTCACAGCGGAAGACGGGTAGAGGCTTGGACGCGTCCAGCGCCCGCGCCCGAAACGACAGTTTACTCATTTTTTCACGGTTCGAGATGCAGCTGAAATCTGTCCGATCTCCTAATATTCACACCGGTGCCGAGTGGAGCTTTCATGGATGGTTCTGTGCGGTGCGGTCTCAGTTCGAACGTTCGAGCGGTGCTAGCTTGGATTTAGGGCGTCGCCAGCGGAGCCGGGGGAAGGCCCGGATCTTGGTCGCTCGCTCTCGGACTGTTTTTTTCCGACGCTCCGCTGCCTACCGTTGGTTCAGTGCGCCATGGACAACATGGCGGACATTTAAAACTCTTTTGCGCTGTTTGGCTCGGAGCGGTCCAACCCCCAGTTCACCGACCGACCATTCCCACTCGGTCCCGGGCGCGTGCGCGTTACGGGGGTTGGGGGGGAAGGGGGTTCAATTCCGGCAAACCAACTCCTCTGCACATACACACATTAATTATTGAAATAGAAAACCAGACACGGCCCTAATATTTCAATATATTCTTATTATCATTATTTAAATGAGTGATTCATCAAAAGTGACTTTAACGTTCGATTCAAACAAATAATATGACTTGGATCTAACCTTTATTACTGTATAAAAATAAATATTGCACTAAATTGATAGATTCATCAATATATAACCTAAAGGACATTATTCATATGAAAAACTAAAAAAAAAGTGTGATTAATGTAAAAAAATATTTAAAAAAATTAAAATTAATAAATAAAATGCTGGAGGCTGGTGTGGGTGAATCATATGAAAAACTAAAAAAAAAGTGTGATTAATGTAAAAAAATATTTTTAAAAATTAAAATAAATAAATAAAAATTTAAAATTATGAGCCAAAATTGTGATTTTTGAAAATTTGAAAATTTAAATGAAAATATTAAAAGTAGAGAAATAACTTTTATCTAATGTTTAAATTACAATAGGGACTTTGCAAAACAGATAAATTAATCAATTCATAAACTAAGACGAATGATTGACGTGTATATACTTAAATATATTAAAATAATTAATGTGTATACTTGGTAGCAATGACACAAATGTTTAGTTCACATCGAAGCTTTTATAATTCAATATACTTAGATCTAATCATTTGGCATAAAGTTGATATATTGACAGAGTAGCATGAAAGCCCACAGCAGCCACCATTGATCTCTTATTACCAGACGACTTTGACTTTTGACCGTCATCAAAGGCACAGTCCTTTGATGCTTTGATCAGAGACAATGTTCTGCACAGCAGCAACACATTGTAACGTTTTGCATCGTGTGTTTGCAGCGACAGCAAAGCGCTTTAATATGAATTCATGTCTTCAATGGAAGGAGTTAGAATTTTAACATATTCTTATATTTAACGGACACAAAGGACAAAGAACCATCTGATGCCACAAAACCATCGAAGAGAATCAGCAATGGCAATAAAATGATGTCATGATAATGAGTCAAACGTTTGTTCAGAGCAGAGCTGAAAATATGTTTGTTTTGAAGATGAAAGATTTAACACCTGTGACACAATAACTGATCCTGTGACATGAAGAGTTTGAACTATAACATGTTAAAAAAATGACGTCATAAAAAGGCATCAAACAAAATTGTATAGAATTTGCAGTAAACGATTAAGGCTGAGGTTAGAGATCAGATCAAAGGGCATTTTTAATTGCAATGTGAAATAATGAGGAATCATTGATTGATATTTTATAAAATGGTTCAAGATGTGTAGCCTGGTTTCAGAACTCAGGCTTTCTGCTCAAACTATAATAAATGACATGAAATACTCATCACGAGTAAAAACACCACAAACTTTTCAGTCTTACATGAGAGTTCATTCTATATTTATGATTTTTGTTTTGAACCACACACACACACACACACACACACACACACAGTTCGAATCCCCTCAAGACAGGACATGGAGGGATAAAGACGAAGGGAAAAGGGGGGATTCTCTGGAACGTTCTCTGGAGGTCTTCACCTCCTCGTCCCGGTGTTTCCTCTCCGCCATGATCCAGATCAGGTTTCTGACACTAAGAATCCTGCCGTCTGTGTCACAGGTCCCGTGGAAAAGCCCCCCCCCCCCAACATCCACGGCTGTCCCGGTATTCCCGGTGGGAACGGCGACAAAGTGACCGGGAGAACTTGGTGGTCGGGGGGTCGCGTCCAGCTGAGGAGGCAGGAATCTGATGGCGTGTATGAAATCATCTGGTGCCAGAAGAGACTTTTCCACGGAGGGGGCCTCTCTTCTCTCCCCCCCCCCCCCCCCCCCCCCCCCCCCCCCCCCCCCCCACCCCCACGGTTCCCGGCCACTCGAAATAAGCGGATTGGCGGAGAATGAGCGGAAACACTCACCGAGTGGATCCTTCCGCGTCTTCCTCCGCGGCGGACGGACGTTTGTGCAAAGTCCGAAGTCAGACGGAGGAAAACGGGCAGAGGAGCGACACGACGCAGCTCCAGCGGTTAGCCTCGGCTACTTCCCCCGGCTGCCTTCACCGTCAAGCGGCGTCCGCGGAGCCCGAGCCCCCGCTGCTCCGGGGCCGCTGCCCCCCGCCTCGCCTGCCCCGCCGCTCCGGTTCGGCTCCGTGGAAGCCGCCGCAGAGCGGGTTCCGGTCGGGGGAAGCGGGTTCTGTCGAGTCGGTGTTGTAGAACCAGGCAGAAACTAGAGAGGTGGAAACCAAAGTGCCACTGTTGGGGGTTAACAACTTTGCTGTGAAAGACGAGCTCTGATTGGACGGCGCCGGCCACCAATCACCTGTGGAGAGCCCCCAAGCACGTGACGTCACGCGGCACAGGGGAAGGGGGCGGGATGCGATTGGCTGAGCGGACGAGGCGGAAGTCCGACTGAGCTCCAGAGGCGTTTTTTTACTTGTGCGTGTTTCTCTGTTGTTTTTTAGCCCAGGTGACAGATTTAAAGGTCCAGTGTGAAGAATTGAGCTGCAATTATTTCCACTTCTACGACCGGAAAGGTTCAATCCAATCAGATTCGACTTCTTTGTTTTAGGACTTTGGAACGAGACCATTCATTTTATTAAGCATCTGAGTTTACAGGAGCCCGGAGTGGACAAACAAAACATTTTGTTGAGATTACACTGAGGCGACCGAAGGTCTGCGTTTTCAGATGTAACACAACTGCTCCACTAGATGTCACTAAATCAAACACAGGTAACAGAGAGTGACATCTAATGGTGAAGGTGCGTATTGCAGCTGAATTCTTCCAATATTTCGAGTCAATTTAGAGTATTGATTAGGTTTCGATCATGAATATCCTCCTTTGTTGTCGGTTTTATGTTGGTAAACACGTTTGAGGTTAAAGCATAACAACAACAACAGAAGTCAAAACACAGACACCAGTGACGAATACTCCGACAGTATCGGCACAATAAGATCTTAATGTCAGGATACATTGTTTTGAATGTTTATTCAATAAATAATTTTCAGAAATACAGAATTGCAAATGTGAATGTGATGTAGTAATAAAAAAAGGCACTTAAAACAATGGTGACAGGCGAAACCTTTTCTTTTCTCTTTACAAAAACAAAGGGATCCTCTCTTTGAAACGACTTTTTTTCAAATCATTCCTATTTCTGTTCGACAAGAACGTTTTTGATCGAGGCACCAAACAAACACAAAAAACCTCTGGGTGGAATTACCTACATGTAAAAAAAAAAAAAGAAAGAAAGAGGGAAACTGCGACCAACCACCGCTTCAGGTTCGACCAATAAACACAAGGCATTTCAATATAAGCTAATTCCGTTAGCAAATAACAAGGCAGGTTTGCGTATTTGGCATCGCGGTGTGGAATTCGGGACCTGAGTTGGCTTTTAAATGAAAGTCAAAGCTGGAGCCAAACAGTAAAAGTTCTGTACACTGACGACCTTTCACCCAGAAAGGAGACGCCACAAAACCTCTTTCACGGAGAAAGGCGCGTTTCGACCGATTGTTCCGATGGAATAAGTCACTCGGACGATAACAAAAAAATAAAAATACTACCGTTAAGATTCATGCTTCTGCACCGGAGCTGCGGAGCGTCGCGTTGAATTACACCACTGAAACACTAGAGGGCGTAGAGCAGAGATGATGGTGGCTGTGTAGTTTGACTTCCTCTTTAGATTTGCCGGATTCTTGTTTGGTAACACCGTTTACGGAAGAAGTTTGAAGTTAGCTTTACCGACACACATTGTTACGTAGTAACGGACATGTTGGCGCTGTCGCTTTAAAAACAAATCCAGACTTTCTGTCCAAAGTTCATGTTGGAATGAAGCCGTAACCTTCCGGGTTCATGGATGAGAAATGGAAAAACCTGCAGTTCACAGGGTGGCCACTCGAGGCTCCACCCCCACATAGACACACGCATGAATATATGCTAGTACGAGCTACGGTTTGGTCTCAATCAGTCACATGTTTTCCTGTAACTTGCTCATTTTCATTCTCTCCAGGTTTGAAATTGTAAATAATGAAGGGGCGTGGCCTCTTTGAGTGACACCTCAGCCGGCACGGCGGACGAGCCTCGCGCACGAAAGTTCGCGACATTAACGTGTTCGGAAGCGACGTCGCCGCTTCGACGCAGAAGCATGAATCGGACCTTGGACCTGGTTCTGTGAATATTTAGAGATATGGCTTCACACAGAACCCAGAGGAACAAACGGTATCAGAAGACGGCGCCGCCGCAGGAGAAGAGTTCAGTCCAAAGGCAGCGTTCGACAGACAGAGTGACACGTCTGAGATCTGACGCGCTGCAGCCGTGGACTCTGCCTGCGGACGTGATGCTTCGGGGGGGAACTCTTCCTGCCGCTCGTTATCCACCTCCAATCAAACCCCGCCTCTGAAACGCAGATGGCTTGGCGCTTGCATATAAAAAAATAAAAAAAGGCACGGTCGGGCGTTTCTCCTGACCTCGCCGCTCCTGTGGCGGAGAAACAAAGACACTTTCTCTCCAGTTCATGACACGGCACAAAGTCAACGTCAAAGCAAACGTTCACACCGTTCAGACTGGACACGTTTCAGAAGATGCATAGAAAAACAAACCAAGTTAGTAAAACAAACGGATAGTGGCAGAATGCATTGCTATCATGGGTGACTGCCACAAAAACACAACAACAACAACACAAACGGAAAAATAACAGTGAGAGCGTTATAAAACCCGCCCCTCCCTCCCTCCCTCCCTCCCTCCATCCCGGCCAATGATTCTTTCCATACAGTGTTGACGCCACGGCGGCAGAGCTCCATCATTTGCCCTCGTACTTTGGATTGACGACAGTTGTTACGGCGCTTTTGTAGATGGGGTTCTCGCCCTGAGGAGGAGGAGGAGACACAAACATGGCAGTGAGTTTCAGCGCAGTCACCAACAATCGCAGCAACACGTCACGGCACTCGGTTCGGTGCGAGGACACTGGAGGCGGAGTTAGCCGAGTGTCAGGAGGCAGGCAGGATTCAATCCTTGAAACTGCGTGGGTGAGTTAGCATGCTAACACTTTGTGTTTACCTTTGATCTTTTTAATGACGTCATCGCTGCGGATTTCTACTCATGGTTTGTACCATCTACTCTACAGGGCAAAGGATTTGGAGTAGTAGTAGATTGAGATGAGCCGAGCACACAATTATAATGTTTGTTTGTTTACATTAGCGAATTTCATCTGGAGCTAATTCACGGGGGGAAAAAAGGCCCAACAACGCCACCTCTGGTTAAACATGCTCACTTCACAACATGCAGTCACGGAGGAGGAAGAGCACACTCGTGCTGCGGACACTCGATACACACTTTGACCTAAAGAGCAGCAGATTTATTCCCATAGCTGGGATTCTGGAACTGGTTAATTGGACTCTTGTAAATGGGATTTCCTTGCTAATGAGGAGACAGAGAGAAAGAAAGGGGAAAGAGAGAAGGAGAGTGAATGAATGAAACAGAGGAACTCCGAGGAGAGTGAAGGACAAAATAAAACAGAGGAACTCAGAGAGTGAAGGACAAAATAAAACAGAGGAACTCAGAGAGTGAAGGACAAAATAAAACAGAGGAACTCAGAGAGTGAAGGACAAAATGAAACAGGAACTCAGAGGAGAGCAGGTCGATGGAGAGAACAGGAATAAAAGTCTGCGGAGGAAAAGTTCGGCACAGCAGGAAACGCGAGGGGGGAGCTCCTTCGTTACGACGTCGTATTCTTCACCTTGTACATGATGTTTTTAGTTTCCTATAGAACGACTGAATCTTATTTATTCAGTTATTCTTCTTCACTTTTGTTTAACTTCAGTATGTGTTGAGTTCACTTCTTGTTGAATGAACTTGTTCACAGCACTCGACTGAGATGCCCTGAAGAAACAAACGAGGAAAAGACAACTTCACGTCTAACTCGGTGAATTTCCCTCGAAAATATTAATATTCTCTCACACACACACACTCCATCCGTCACTGCCTTTTATGGAGGTGCAGTTGCAGCGTGTGACCAGAGAGAGGCAGCAGTGTGCGTCTCAGGCTGATGGAGGACAGAGACTGCGTCTGTTCCACTTCTGTAACCATGAGACCTTCTCATTATTTACAGCTGCAACAATGACGTGGTGAAGGAAGCGGAGCGGAGGCCGAGAACCCTTTGATCTTCCTCAAAAGCTGCCAGATTATAATCTGGAGCAGGTGAAAGAGCAGGTGTGCCGAGGGGAGGAGAGGAGCTGTGGGCGGGTTCCTCCGGGTGTCTGACTCACCGTGTCCCACTTGGCGTTCATCTTCTCCTTCTCGAACTTGGCGAACTCCCGGCGGTCGTGGATGATCATGAGCAGCTTCCAGATGAGCAGCAGCGCCAGGCCGATCAGCACGATGCCCGCCACCACGCCCGCCACGATGGGGATGATGTCCGGGCCCGGTGGGCACTCTGAGATTAGACACGGGTGAGAACAGAGATAAGACCGCGTGTGGACGGACCATCGTTCTGCGTTATTCTGAATTATTAGGATTCTTCCCAAAACATCCAGGGAATGGATCAATAATCCCCTCATCCAGCTCCAGCACTGGATTAGCGTCACCGTGAAACATCAGTTACAGTGAAATCAGAAGGTACAGACACATCATGTAAACACGGGTCAAACCTTTCAAAGTGGACGACTTCATTCATTCCCTCTAACTGTTGCACATTGTTCCCAAGATGTCGATATATTTATATAGGAAATACATGTTCAGGGCTATTTAACATTTGTAAAAGTTGTGCATGAGGACTTGCAGTTCACAGGGCGGCCACTTGAGGCTGGCTTCAAAAGTGAGTCACTTCCCATAGACTCCCATGTTAAAGTGATCAACTTCAGAGGAGAATGAAACGTGTTTAAAGTCTGCTACAAACTACGGTTTTGGTCTCAACCGGTCACATGTTCTCCCATGACAACTGTTAGGGGGTGGGGCTTATTTTTTTTTATAATATCCAGGTTTTAAATGGCGCACAATCAACGGGCGTGGCCTCTGGACTGACACCTGGCTCGTTCTGTGGATGCTGTGACAGCTCCGTGGGCCCCGCCCCCAGCTCCACCTGTGCTCCGCCCCTTTGCCCGTGTTTTTTTTTGGGACGAACCAGGAAGTAGGACGCGTGAACCGCCCACTTCAAGCCTGTGCTTTTCCTGAGTGGAGAGGGAAGGTTTGTAGATATGGTGGCGTTACCCAGGTCCTCCTTGACGTAAACCTCCTTGGTGTCGTTCCTGATGGCGTAGGTGTAGTAGAACCAGCAGTCGTTGGCGTCCCGCTCTTTGCAGTGCGTCAGGGGGAAGCTCTGGTCCGTGGGCTCCGGCAGCTTGTCGCCCTTCTTCACCTTGATCAGCTCGAAGTAGCTGCAGTCGCGCTCGCACGTGTCCTTCTTCTCGCCGGCGCCGAAGGCTCGGCAGTGGACGCAGTCCCTGCGGAGGGAGAGAGCATTATGGGATGGATCGACCATCATCCAGTCAGGAGAACCTCAGCGTGAATTAGTAAAAAAAATAAAAATAAAAAAAAGGAGAGAAACGGTGAAGGTTTTTCTCACTTCGACGTTTTCATTAGTCAATATTATATTTAATATGATCCTTAATTAAGCCCAACGATGTTTATTTACATAACAGGCACAGGCCCTCTCCACGGGGGCGGCCATGTTTTTTCTACAGCACTCACTTGTGCTCGGCACAGACGCCGGGGCAGGTGGGGCAGATCTCACAGGTGGGGCCCTGGAACTTGGGGTTGGTGCATTTGCAGATTCCACACTCGCAGGTTCCTCGGCCGTTGCAGATCTGTCCGTTCTTGGCGAGGCAGGTGGACGTCTCCAGCGAGCAGTCGCAGGCGCTGCCCGTGTAGTTGGCGTCGCAGATGCACTTCCTGCACTCGCAGCGTCCGTGACCTGCCAGGACACACGTGTGATTTTACCACGGAGCCGCAGCGAAGGCGCGTTCCACCCGGCGTCTCGGACACAGACGAGGCCTCACCTCCGCAGAGCTTGTTGTTGGAGCGGTCGCAGTTGAAGTTGTCGCACTCGCAGAATTTGCCGCTGTAGACCTCGGACGGCGTTTCCCGCTTCTTGCACTCGCAGGTGCCGCAGACGCAGTCGCCGTTGCTGCTGCAGATGTCCGTCCCGTTGTCTTTGCGGCAGCTGGCGTCCAGGTCCTCGGTCCGCACCTCGTCCTTGCTGCACTCGCACTCGCGCCCGATGCGTCCTTCGTTACACCTGGAGCCAGAGGAGGGACTTGTCAGGAATTTCATGGGGTGACGACAACAGGTCTCCACAGAACAAGGTTTGTTCGGTAACAATCTGGGTCTCTCGTGTGGCCCCGCCCCCTGGAACCATAATTGCGCTACACTCACTTGCAGGCTCCACACTCGAAGGTCCCGTTTCCTTCGTGGC